>JAQZBX010043946.1:0-21522 GCA_029593785.1 Cabassous unicinctus
TTTTTTTTTTTTTTTTTTGCATCTGGGCTTTGTTCACATGACAGCATATGTTAGAGGTATTTCCACGTCAGTGTATATGGAATGTTCCATTATTGCTTGACAACTGTGCTCCCATCAAGTTCATGCGGGCACAACCCAGAGGCTTCTTGCTTAATACCTCATCTGAGATTCTTATCCTGTTGGCCAAGTCTGGAATATTTCAGGAACATTAAATACTCATGCAAGCACAACCTGGAAGTGCCTGGAATTAAAGCCCTGTGGTACCAACCTCTACCAACTGGAGGCAGGAGACTGTGGATCGATTCTTCTCTCTTCCCCTACCCCTTTTCCCCAGGGTCTGCCCTGAGATGCAATCATTAGACTTACACAGTAACGCAAGATTGAGGACCCAGCAAAAAGCCACCCTTGGAACAAGTGGTGCTGGCTTCGTAAACACCCTCATTTTGGCTTTACCTTCTTCCTTGCCTCACTTCCTTTTTCCCTCACTCTTCCTTCCCTGGGATTGCTCTCCTATACACTGGTAACACTCAAGTTTTGCCTCAGGTTTTACTCTCTGGGGAACCCAGCCTAAGACTAATTGTTTATTTAACTAGATCCACACAGCCACTGGCCACATGTGGCTACTGATGCTTAAAACGTGGCTATTCTGAATTGCTCTGTGCTCTAAGTGTACACTAGCCCCTGGATTTTGAGAATTAAGTGTTACCGGGTGGCCCTGGTTTCTGGGTTTCTAAGTTCTTGGCTTATGTCACATAAAAGAATTTAATGATATGCCATAGGGTAGGCAAGGGAGTAAAGAGTTTATTAAGAAACAAGAAAAAGAGAAAAGTACACGGACCGAGGCATGGACCGCGGGCGTCCTGCAGGCTGAGTGGCACTCGTGGGGCCCCAGGTCAGGGCCTTTCAAAGTCGTTCCTCCTCCCACTTCAAAATGTTGGGGCGGGGCCCAGCCATTTGTTGTTCTGATTGATTGCCCTACCTGTCATTTCTCAGGGGGCCAATGATGAGTCCTTTTGAGGGTTTCCAGGGCTTTCCCTTGACCCCGAATGGGATTCTCATTCCAAATGAGATTCTTGTGGTTGGGATCTGGCAGGGTCTTTTTGGCAGCCTTCTTCTCAGGAGGTTTCCCGGTGGGGTCTCTCGCCAGGTGGTCTGTCGGCCATGTTGTCTGCTGGGCCAGATGTCTCCCTCCTTTCACTATACTAACCTGCCTCATTAGTGTGAAAAATATATATATTGATTACACATTGAAATACGAGTACTTTAGCTGTCTGGGATAAAATGAAATATTATTAAAATAAGTTATACCTGTTTTGTTTAATTGTTATTTTTTTTAATGTGGTTACTAGAAAATGAAAAATTACCAAGTGACTCATGTTATATTTTGGGGGGCAGCACTGAGCTAAACTTTATTTGATGTATATCTTGGACTCTTTTTAATCTTTAAAGTAGCCCAAAATATGTGTATGGAATAAATCACATTGTGTATGTGTGTACAGATATATCTGTAGGACAAATCCCCAAGAGTGTAATTTCTGAGTAAAAAATTACATGTATTTGATAATTTTCATAGAAAATGCCAAATTCTCCATAGAGGTAATAGCATTTTGTGCACCCTCCTGCAATGCATGATGGGACTTGTTTTCCAACAGCCTACCAACAGAGTGTGTTGTCAAATTTTTAGATTTTGTCAGTCTGATAGATAAAAATGGTACTTGTGTTTTTAAATTTACATTTTTCTTATTAGTAGTTGTATTGAACATCTTTTTGTGTGTTTACAGACCATTTGTATTTCTTTTTCTGTGAATTATCTGTTCACATCCTTTGCCATTTTTTCTAGTGGGCAGTGTATCTTTTTCCTCTCAATTCCTAGGAGGTTTATATGTATTAGGAAGAATAGCCTTTAGTCTTTGACATGAATTGCAAGTATTTCCCCCAGTTTGCCATTTAGCTTTTGACTTGGTTTATGGTTTTTCTAATGCAAAATTTATTTTATGTAATAGAATTTATCAGACTTTTTAAAAATGGCTTAGGGATTTTGTAAAAGTGAGAACTACATGACAAAGTGACTTTTCATAGTAGATCTTAACCAATGCATAGTTTGTTGGCAAAGAATATAAAAAGCAGTTTCAGTATTTTTTTAAAGGACACAGAGAGAAATCTTTTTCTATCAGGTGGGAGACTCCTGAGTAGTAAACTGTCTTAGGAAACAGTTTTCAAGGCCTCAAGTGCCGTGGAGTTTGTAGCTCCCAGTAAAAAAGTCAGTTGGGGTTGGGACAAGCTATGATGAAATACATTAGCACTCTCATTCAAACTAGTAAATTTGCATTACATGCCTGCCATAATAGCTGATCTGACCCACATTTCTCTTTTTAAATTTATTCATCTTTTGGAGATAAGACTTTCCTTGTCTTCTTTACTGCATGGGGAGTAGAAGGCATTGCACACATGTGCTAACAGAACAGAGCATTAATGTTTGGAACTTTGAAAATGTAAAAGAAAAAAAAAAAGATATGGGAATACATTACAATTACCCCATCTTTCATTATGGGGAATAAGTGGATATCATATAAAATAAATATTTCATGTTTTTCAATTTCTTTGCATTTCTTTATAGTTTAACCAATTTGCTTGAATTCCTTAGTAAAGTAGTTTTTGGATTTGCAAGTTTTCAAACTTCCTGTAACTATATGAGTGTAAAAGATACTCTGTTCATTCTTCAGTGACTTGGCTTTTTTACTGAATAATGACATTTTCCGTAAATCCATTAGATTAAGCATGTTAATTGTGTTGTTCAAAAATTCCGAGTCTTCATTGTTTTTTGCTTTTGTGACCTATTAGTTACTGAGAGGGGCACCGAATACCTCAATATGGTGGTAGTTTCAACAATTCTTCTTGGAGTTCTGGCAATATTTGCTATTTACTTTTATATATATTTTGAAGCTAAATTATTAAGTTCTTCATAAAGGTTTAAAATATAAATATGTTCCTTGCAAATTAAACCTTTGATATTTTGTAGCCTTCAGAGTTTTAGTTTTATTAATACTGCTTGCCTTAGGTCTCCTTAGGCTGATTTTAATAGAGGACACTCTATTGTTTAGTACATACCTGGTCTATTGGTTTTCATCCTTTCACATCAACTTTTCTGTATCTTTATGTCCTGTCTTTTTTTTAAAATAAAATTTTATTGAAGTACATCATTCATACATGAACATACATAAACAATAAGTGTATAGCAAAAATTGTGAACTTACAAAACAAACATGCATAACATCAGGCAGGGCTCCCATACATCACCCCTCCACCAATACCTTGCATTGTTGTGAAAATTTTTGTCCTAACTGTCTTATAAATAGCATTTAACTGGATCAATTTTGCCTTACTCAGTTTGTCCATCTTTGTTTTTTAACTAGGGTTTTGTGACAGTTATGCCAATTGCAATTAGTGATATATTTGGACTTACTGTTACCATTTCCTTTTATGCTTTTCATTTGCCCCAACTTTTGTGTTTCTTCTCTTTTCCTGTCTTGATTTCTATTAGACTAGTGGGATTTTTTTCTCATTCCATGTTTTCCCTCTATTAGTTGGACATAAACTTTATTTCTATTCTTTTCATTTTTTTCCTAGAAATTTTACATTCACACTATGTTAGAGATTACTTCTATCCTCCAGTATCCATGATCTCATTCTTCCTTTTATTACTAGACCAGTACATGTTTCTGGTAGTTTTATGGCCATGCCTCTATAGATAAAAATTTCATTTCTGTTCCAGCTAATCATGGCTGACTAAGTTTGGCCAATGGGATATAAACAGAAGTGATATTTGCAACCTTACCTTAGCGTCCTTAAGCATAAAGTTGCTTAACTTCAAGTTACCTTTCCCTGACTTCACTGGCTGAAATACAGAGAAGATGACTTCAACTCTGTGAATTAGGAAAACTAGAGCAGCTGCCAGTGATGACAGAGACATGTTGAGCTTCCATCTTTGGCCACTGATGATGTCGTGGAGCAGACCCTGCCCTCACCTGGACTATTCCACAAGAGGAAAAACTCTTACCTTGCTTAACTCACTATATTTGGGTCTCTGATATAGAATCTTAGCCTTTACATTCACTTGTAGAAGGGTGCTCTCATAGCACAAACTAAAATATCTGACATTGATCTAACAGCCACACAATAGGAAACAAGGAAACGGATGTTGAAGGCAGTTGAAAAAGCCCAAAATGTTAGCATGTATTGCTTGTTCCTTGTTGCTTTCAGCAAGTTATTATAAAAACAAATGGTGGACTATTATCTCCCTGAATTCATTTTCCCTTCTTCCTTTTAGTAATACCACATTACAATACTCCAGCAGTATGTTTAGTCTGCACCTGTAACTACTCTGCTAAGAGAACCAAGGTGTGGCTATATGACTAGCCTTTGGTCAATGGTATAACAATATAAGTGATGCTTGCAAATTCTGCTTCATGCTCTTAAAAATGATATTGGTTATCCTCCATACCCTTTAGTCCTTCCCACTAAAGGACCATTTTTGGTCTGAAGCCCCTGTTTCACATGTCAAGTAGAGCAGCACTTCTTTGCAACCTGGGACACCAGAGACCTAGTGAGGCTGGGCTGACATTGTCACCTTGCATTGTGACAGGAGAGAAAAATAAACATCCATAAGCTAGCTCATTCAACCTGTTAGGTCTTGTTCTGGACTCTTTGTTTCATTCAGTTGTTCTATGTCTGTTTTTCTTCAGTACTATAGCTATATAATGACACTTAAAATCTGGTAGTGGAAATCTGATTTTGTTTTTCTTCTTCAAGTTTGCCTTGCTTATTCTTGAACCTTTGCATTTCCATATAAACTTTACAATGAGCCTTTCAATTTACACGTACACACACACACACACACACACACACATGAGCTTAGATTTTGATTAGAGTTGCATTAAGTCTATAGAGCCATTTGGAGAAAATTGATGTCAATAATAATGAGTCTTCCATCCATGAACAAGGGATATAACTGTTTTAGTTCTTTATTCTGTCAGTATATTTTTTACTTTTCTGTGTAAAGGTTTTGCACAATATTCAATGCGTTAATTTCTGGAATTCTACATGTTTTTGTAAAATGTGATTATAAATATCTTTTCTACTTTTTTCTACTATCAGTAAAATTGGTCTTTGTAAATTGACCTCAATAAATTCACTAATTATTTCTATTAGTTTACTGGTAGATTCTTTAGGGTTTTCTACATTCACAGTTATAATGCTTGTGAATAATGGCAATTTTATGCCTTCCTTTTCAACTCTTATTACTCTGTCTTGTCTTATTGCAATAGCTGGGCCCTCAAGTGTAAAACTGAACTGAAGTGGAGATAGGAAGCACCTTATTTCATTCTTGAGCTCAGGTTGTAAGCTATAAAGAATTCACTGCTAAACTGTATGTATTGTAGTTTTCTTGTAAACACCTTTATTAGATTAAGGAAAGACTGATTCCCCCTATTCATAGTGGGCTAACAGGGTTTTTGTTGTTCTGAATTAATGTTAAATTTTATCAAAAGCTTTTCCTGCATCAATGGAGATAAAATTATTTTCTGCTTTATGTTATTAATTGGGTAAATTATATTAATTGATTTTCAAATGCTGTCAATCTTGCATTAATTTTTTTAAAAAAGCCCAAATTGGTAATTTTGTATTATCCTTTTTATACCACTGGATTAAATTGACTAGTATTTTATTAAAGATTTTTATGTTTAAGTCATGGTCTATACTTTTCCTTCTTGTAATCTCCTTTTCAGCTTTTAGTATCAAGTTTAGGCTGACCACATAAAACCAGCCTTGTAAAGTTTGTAGAATATTGGTATTTCTTCCTTAAATGTTTAGAGGAGTTGACTAGTGAAGGGATTTAGGACAAAGTTTTCTTGGTTGGAAGGGTATTTGTTATTAATTTAATTTCTTTAAGGAAAATATGAGTGTTAATAAGTTTTAATTCTTTTTGTGTCAGTTCCAGGTAGGTTACATTTATTTTGCATAGAGTAAAATAATTTATTATTTTTTGGTGTGTAGTCTTATGATTTATTTTAGTGCTATGTAGTTTAACACATGAATAGATTCTTGTGTTTACCACAACTAAGAGAATACAAAATAATTCCAATACCCCCAAAGAATTTCCTCATGCTACACCTTTGCAACCAGACCCTCCTTCCACCCTAATCCCTGGCAATCACTGATCTGTTCTCTATCTCTTTAATTTTGCTAAGAGTAACCTTTCTGCAGTTTAGCCTGGAGAGTTGGCAAAGCTTCCTCCTTCTCTAAGTTTTCTCTCTCCTGCCTCATGAAACAGTCAAAAGCTCAGCTCAGGTCTTACTTTTTTGCTTGGCTTCTTCATCTTTCACCCCTGCTGTATTTATGAATCTGCAATTAACTCAAGTGGGAAGGCACCTCTAAATATTGGGATCACCTAATTTTGCCCATTATTCTCTTTGGCATCCTAGTTTATCAAGTGCTGGCTTCCTTGGTAGCTCTCTGATGTTTTATTATAAATAAAAAAATTATGTTATAATAATTCTAATGATTCTCAGTATGAGAATTGGTTTGCAAAATCAGCTCTTATGTTATCTGATAGTGAAATCTTACCTGATTCTTTAGTTTTCTTTTTTCTTTTTTTTTTTTTAAGATTTATTTATTCCCCCCCTTGTTGTTTTGTGCTCTCTGTCTGCTCTCTGTGTGTTCTTCTGTGCCTGCTTGTCTTCTCTTTGAGCAGCACCAGGAACCGATCCTGGGACCTTCTGAAGTGGAGAGAGGCACTCAATCTCTTGGGCCACCTCAGCTCCCTGATCTGCTGCTCCTCTTATTGTCTCTCTTCTGTGTCTCTTTTTGTAGCATAATCTTGCTGCGCCAGCTCTCCACACAGGCCAGCACTTTGTGCAGGCCAGCATTCCTGCACAGGCCAGCTTGCCAAGCAGGCCAGCTTGCCTTTCACCAGGAGGCTCTGGGAGTCGAACCCTGGACCTCCTATATGGGAGATGGGAGCCCAATCACTTGAGCCACATCCACTTCCCTCTTTAGTTTTCTTTTTAAAATGGAGTAATAAAAATAATTTTTAAGTAGCCCAAATAAACTCTTAAGGGCAGAATTGCCTTTGATTTGGGAAATTCTTTGATGGATTACTCAATTACAATGGGTTTTAAACCTTAAAGCCTATGTCTGAAAAGAAGCAATGAAATTAAATGGAGCTCATGTATCTGAATTTTTTTTTTAAAGGAAGTTGAGGGTGAGAAGAAGGAGAAAGGCGAGGGGAAGATATAGAAATCTAGATTACAGAGCAAACTGAAAAGGACATGGAGAGACATTGGAATCTCCATTAAAAAAATAAGCAAAATTAAATTTCTGAAAGCACATTGGGCTTTTAATAATGTAGCTATCTAATGCTAAAATATGCTATTTTATGTGTGTGACCTATAAATAAATGTCATTCTAAATTTTCAACTGATTCTTCTATGAATACAAATATCTTATGTTTGTGGCATTTTTGAGAAAACAAGGAAGAGAAGCTATATTCCACATCTAGGTGGGAGCTAAGTGGGAAGAAATCAGTCATGTAAAATGAGTGAGTGCTCAGTGGGAACAATAACAGGAAGTAGAGGTGACCAGGAGAATGTAAGTGTAGTAGGGGATGGTCCTAGCACAGCCTGCCATCTTTCTCTAGGACCCACAAAAACATCCTCTGCTCAGGACCAGGTGTGTTGGCCCGGCAGGGTAAAACACAATCTCCTGGTGGATAAGGAGACTGCTGGTACATTCCTTCCCCTCTCATCCTGAGCATACGTAAACACTGATTGGAGAGAGTCTGACTCTAGTGGGCATGTTTTATGATATCACACCCTGATGGTGTATCTGTCCCTGATGGGGAGGGAGCAGGGTTCCTCCACTGCAACAGCACAGGAACAAGAGAGGGTGCTGTGCCTAGAACATCTCCTTGCAATGGCCACAAATTGAGACCCACTGGCTATGAGGAATTGATGCCCACCAATGAAGCTGACCTTGCTCTGTCTCTTCTCTTTATGAGTAAAACATCTTTCCATCAAAGTCTCTGTGAGCCAAGCTTTTGCTGGCAAACACTGACACCTGTATTCGAGACACTCTTTAGGTGTCTCTCCTCTGACAGAAAGCTCTGCAGAATTTACAGAACTCATAAGGGATGTCATTGGACTCCCCAACAGATATGAGATCGGGGCCAGGGGTCAGTTAAGTAACTTCTATATAAATTTCAAAGAATAGGATATTCTCAACCGGCATCTGGATTTCACTAGCTACAGGCCTAGCGTTTATAGCATTCCCTTATAAACCTTTTTATTTCTTTAGAGTTGGTAGTAATGATCTATTTTCATTCCTAATTTTAGTAATTTGAGTCTTCTTTCTTTTCTCTTGGTTAGTATAACTAAAGGTCTGTCATTGTTGATCTTTTGAAAGAGTCTACTTTTAGTTTTGTTGATGTTCACTATTGCTTTTCTATTCTATTCTTTATTTCATTCTAATCTTTATTATTTCCATCTTTCTCATTGCTTTAAGTTTAGTTTGCTTTTCCTTTTTTATTTTTATTTTTATTTTTATTTGGTAATTTAAGGTGGAATGTTGGGTTATGGAGTTGAGATCTTTCTTCTTTTTTTAATATATGCATTTCCCATGATAAATTTTCCTTCTAAGCACTGTGTTAGTTGCATCCCATGGGTTTTTCTGCATTGTGCCTTCATTTTCATTCATACCAATATATTTTCTAATTTCACTTGTGATTTATTCTTTGACTCACTGGCCATTTTGGAGCATGTTGTTTAATTTCTATATATTTGTGAATTTCTCAAATTTATTTCTGTTATTGATTTCTAATTCCATTCCATTGTGGGTGGAGAACACACTCTATATGATTTCAATCCCTTTAAATGTATTGAGGTTTATTTTATGGTCTAGCATATGGTCTAACTGGGAGACTGTTCCATGCATACTTGAGAAGAAAGAGTGTATACTTTTACTATGATGTGCTGTTGTGTGCATCTTTTTATATTTATAATACTTGAAGTGCTTTGACCTTTTGGATTTATAGATTAATATTTTTCATCAATTTTGGAAGCTGTCAACCATTATTTCTTCAACTTTGGTTTTCCTCTTTTCTCTCTTTTTCTCAGACTCACATTATATATATGTGGGGAGGGACAGTAGGGGTTGCACTTAATTATGTCCCACATTTCTCTGAGACTGTTCTCTTTTTTTCTCATTCCTTTCTCTCTGTTGTTCAGATTGCATAATGTACATCAATCTATCTTCAAGTTTGCTGATTCTTTCTTCTGCCAGTTCACATCTATTGTTGAGTCCCTCTAGTAAATTTCCCTATCAGTTATGATTGTACTTTTCAAGGTCAGGAGTTCTATTTGGTTCTTTTTTAAAAATTTCTGTATTTTTATTGATATTCTCTATTTGATGAGACATTTCCATTATACTTTCCTTTATGTTGTTAAGCATGGTTTCCTTTAGTTCTTTGAACAGATTTATCATGGCTGCTTTGAAGTAATTAAATTCAACAACTGGGCCCTCTCACAGGCAGCTTCTGTTGCCTGATTTTCCCTATGTAAGGTCCCGATTTCCTGTTTCTTTGCATGACTTGTAACATTTTAGAAAATATATTGTAGCTACTTTGGATACTGACTCCCCCTCCCACACAAACACCTGAGGCTTGCTGTTGTTAATTGCTTGCATATTTGCTTAGTGACTATCTAGACTATTGTAATGAAGGCTCTGATGTTGCATCTCAGAGGGCACAGCCTTGGAAATTCACACAGCCACTCCAGGAAGACAGTGGCTTTGGCCGGCCTCTCTTTGCCTGCCTCTATCCTTGATCTCTTTATTAACCTGTCTGTTGGTATTACACCCAACTCTCAGGATCCATTAATTTCTAGATGACTTGCTCTATTGTTTTCAGTAATAGCCTTGGATGTAAAATACTCCAGTCTGATCCAATTAAATTCAGGCCCCTTGCAGGGGTAGTCAGTGTTTGAGGTTTGTTCTGACTCCAGGAGGGCTGTACTGAGCTGTCACTTTTCCAGATTTTTTTTCTAGTAAACTAGATATCTTATGATTTAGTTTGTTGCTCTCACAAAGTTACCAGCCTCCATTCAGTTGCTTACTACCAAAATCTCCAATGTTTTTGAGATTTGAACAGTTAGGTTTGACCTTCCCATATTATTTCAAATAAAGCCAGTTCTTTGGGGAATAGCTTTGAAGCAATCTATTCTTATCATCTGTCTTTCCCTGTGGGAAAAATCTCTGAACCATAGTTCTGGAGCTTGGAGAAGGAACAGTGGCCTGCTAATCTTGGAGTAACACATCTGCTTTATGATTAGGGTCCGGGGTTGGGGTGGTACATTCTGATCATGTCACCTTACTTCTTCTGATGTGGAACTTCCATCCTTTAAGTGCACTGGGGTGAGACAATCATAGCCTCCGTGTTCTTGGTGTGCCTTAAGCAGAGCTTCCACACTATGAGTGGGGGTTGGGTGGAAGAAATGAGTTCCCAACTTCTCAGCCACATCCACCTGGAATTTAGCCTTTATACACATAGTAGGGGGAGGGGATGAGAAATGCTGGTATCCTGCCCCTCATGAAAAGATACCAGAGCTCTCAACTGGGAGCTAGGGTGAGAGGGAGCCCTGTATTCTTGGACATGCCCACCTAGAGTGGAATTTCTATCATGCTAAGCTGAGAAGTGGGAGGCAGGGAGCAAGTTGTAGTTCAAATGCCACAGATTCTCACTGTTCTTACCAGATTTTAGTAAATTTCTTACATTTACTAAGAAATTAGCAATGTAATTTCTTACATTACTAAGAATGTAAGAAATTCTTCTTTTTTTGGTAATTTATTACCAAATAAATAAATAAATAAATGTAATATTTATTTATATTTATAAATAAATATTTATTTATTCATTTGATATGTGTCCTTAGGACAATTTCCAGAGACTTCAACTGCCCAGTGTGGTGGTTTGAAGCTGTAGGTAGCCCCAGAAAAACATGTTCTTACACCTAATCCATTCTTGTGGGTGTGAGCCCATTGTAAGTAGGACCTTTTGATGAGGTTAATTCAGTTAAGGTGTGAGCCACCTTAATCAGGACGGGTCTTAATCCTATTACTGGAGTCCTTTATAAAGTGCAATGAAATTCGGACATAAGGAGAGGAAGTCACAGAGGGACCAGCCAGAAGTTGAAAT
The DNA here is from genome assembly GCA_029593785.1 of Cabassous unicinctus. Classification (NCBI taxonomy): domain Eukaryota; kingdom Metazoa; phylum Chordata; class Mammalia; order Cingulata; family Chlamyphoridae; genus Cabassous; species Cabassous unicinctus. Next base: position 11,243 of record JAQZBX010043946.1, read on the forward strand.
CAATGGGACCCAGAAGCAAAAGGAGAGACCAGGAGATGCTGCCATGTGCCTTGCCATGTGGCAAGCCAAGGACCAAGGGTCACCAGTAGCCAGCCCCAGAACACCAATTTCTGGGAAGAAAGTATCACCTTGATGACAACTTGATTTGGACTTTCTCCCAGCCTCAAATCATGAGTTAATAAATTCCCATTGTTTAACCAGGCCCATTTCATGGTATTTGCTTGAGGAGCCCAAGAAAATAAAATTAAAATTTCAACAATAATTTTCAACTTCATGCCACCATTCTGGAAGTGTACAATTAATTTTTAAATTCAGATAAAATTTATTTTACCTAAAAAATTAAATTAAGCACTAACTTCATTTTAAGAAAAAAGTGTCAAATGTCACAAAAACAGTCATTAAAGAAGCCTCCCTTTTAATGCTAATTAGTGGTACCAATTTTATCATAGTATACCAAACATATATTAGTATAAACTCTTATAGTCTTTTTGTAGGTCTGTATTATACTATATTTGTAGGTTATTTTGTTTCATTGATCTAATTGTGTCTTGATTCTTGCACAATTATTTGCATACCCTGTTTTAATTATGATAGCATTTTAGCATAGTTTATTATGATATAAGGCAGGCCTTCCTCTTTTTTACCAAAAAGCTTTGTTCTCATACATTTATTCTTCTAAGTAAACTTTAGAATCACCTTGGTAAGTTTCAAAGAATCATGTAGAATATTAGATCTTTAATTAATCCAAATTGTATTAAACATATCTTGTGGGGCGGGGTGGGGGGGTGGAGGCGGGATTTACATGTTTATAAAGTCAGTTTTTCCTTCCAGGAAATTATATATTTTTTACCTGTCTTTTATGTTTTGATGATAAAACTTAGTATACTTTTTTCATCTAGGTGCATATCCTTGTAAACATTTATAATTACATTTGTCTTGTAAAGGTAGCTGTGCTTGGGTAGTGAGAATCTGCCTGCCGTCATCTAGAAAGTTGTTGACCCTTGTTATACAATGGCAAACTCATGAGCACATTGTTAGTACTTCTGAAGGCAGAATGTGTGAAGCTGTCATAACAGGGAAAATGCAGGAAAATTGTAGTTTTTGGCATTTGTTGGCCCCTCATTTTTAAGAGTATTATGAAATAGCCAACCTCAGAGTGGAGCCAGTGGAGGGCAAACTTCTGGAGTACAGAACTTCCAGATGCACTAAGTGCTTTGGCCAGGCAGGGGGCCTTGCTAATCCTGCCCAGCAGGATTTTATAATTGCTATGGCATAGTGACTGATGAATGCTCCCATTATCCATTTCTGAAAAGAAGATTTCAATCATCACAACCCTACTGTTTCTCAGTTATGATGCATTGGCGGCAGATACTTCTTCTATTTTTATAGGTCACTGGAGCCTAAGAAGCCTTATAGAGAGGGCTACATTTCACCCAGAGATCCTGGACCTTGACTAGGCACATTACCTTGAGGAGACCTGGGAGATGTCTTCTTAAGAAAGAAGGAATGAGGTGTTCTACATAAGGGAAGAAGGGTGAGTATGGATGTTTTTAAAGGAAGAGGGTGGGTATAGATGTTTTTAAGGGAAAAGGCTGAGTATAGATGTTTGTAAGGGAAGAAGGGTGAGTGTAGATGTTTGTAAGGGAAGAAGGGTGAGTGTAGATGTTTGTAAGGGAACAAGAGTGAATTTAGATATTGAGAAACCAAGTAGTAGACTGCAATAGTGATTATCAATTAACCTGCCAAATATGTCTTCTTTATCTAGATTTTTCTTCCTAATAAAACTCCAGTTTTATTCCAGGAGACAAGATACAAAGCAAAACTGCTATGCGGCTGGGAGTGGCTACTGAGAGACAGAAATCGCTGGGGTGGGGGGCTTCATGGAAGGCTTCTTCAAGCTGGTTGATTCAGGCGAGGGTGTGGCCTTTTGCCCTCCCCCTTCCTTACTCCTCCTTTTTTGCCTGAAACATTGTGGTGGAATGGTGGATTGGCACATATTGTCAATTGTAACTAGTGTGTCTACCTATATTTCAAAGACCAGAAAGCTAAAAGCTTTCCCCAGATTTCCTTGCAGCTGTGGTTCTGGGTGTGGTTTCTGTTTAGCCCATCAGGCGCATGTGTGGCAGATTTGGAGGGCACAATCAGAAGTGCTGCTGTTACTGCTTTTGCTGGCAAGCGACCTCGTGGAGCCTTCTGGGTATCCAGTGGAAGCATTAGCCGAGGACTCCATTTCTGAGCACTGAAGTCATGGGTGCAGACTGAAGCAGAACCAGCTTGATTTTGAAGACAGCGGCGATGGTGCGGGCTTCCTGATCATTGCAGGGCACGGTGGCTTTGATTACGGCGTAGCTGTGTGGTTCTGGAGCCAGGAGCTGACTTCCAAGTCAGGAAAGCAGCTTCTTGAACATAGAAGGGGCAGGAGCTCCCTTGGTGGCCCAGTTCATTCAGTGAACTTTGGGAGTTATTCCTGAAATCTTAACCGAGAGTTTGTTGGTTCAACCTTGCCTATGCTTCCTCGGGTCTTTAATGTCATGGAATACAGCATTTGCATCTAAAGAAGTTAGAGAGGACGCAGTGTCTGTAACTGAAACCTGATCAGTGTAAATGGAATGTGACAGGTGGAACTTGAGCAGCTCTCCTGAACCATGATGTGTCCATGGAGATGAAACACACAGGTAAAGATGGCAGAATAAAAAGAAGAAGGGATCCTGGGTTTCTATGGGGCCATCTCTGTGTGATGGTTAATTTGATGTGTCAACTTGGCCATGTTGTGGTAGTGCTGTGCTCCCCGTATTAGAGTTCCCTAAAAGGGGCAAAAGAAGCTGAATCTAAGAATTCAAAGTAGAAGCGAGCCCAAAATTATGGCATCACACTGGTATGCAACAAGCTCCCCACCTAATATTGAAAACAGATAGTAGTCTTGGATGTGAAACCCACATTTCAAACATTTGCAATCAATGATCTATTCTTGTCTCATGTTCAAAAGAGAGCAAATAGATAACACTGGGCTTTGAAACCAGGCAAAGAAATAAAGTCATGATGTAGCGTGGACTTCTGCAGCATATCAAAGCAGGTGGAGCTTGCCTTTAATAAGTCACCAGCTGGGCACAGCGGGAGCCCCTGCCCATCTTGCCATTTCCTCTTGTCCAGTGCCCCCACCCTCTGCCACCTCCCACCTCTATATACACAGTCCCCATGGCACTTTTTTAGGAGTAAGCAGAAATCCGAATGTGGGAACTAAACCATAAGGGATCTAGATTTCAATGACCGTGGCCACTAATTATCTTTGTCACTGTAGTTGAATAACTGGGAGGGAAGCGCTCTCAGGCAAATACAAATGATGCACACATGGATGCAACATGAGAAACTCTGTCATGGACAAAGTGTATTTACTTCAATTAGTTCTCATACCCCATCCTGCTCCACCATTCAATGCGCCAGACTTGAGGGTCCATCCATGCCAGGGGTTTTGGGAATAAAATAGGAAGCAACATGACTCCTGGCCTCAGATGTGCTTTCTAGAAGTTAGATGTGCACACTGAGCACGGGCCCTGGCATCTAGCAGCGGCAGGAACACTCGGGCAGATTTTCTCCTGCAGCCCCTTTGTGCTGACCTGGGGCTCAGCCAGGCTCGGGAGCTCACTGTTTTCTAATTTACGTCCAACAACTGCCTACAAAGGGACCCAGTTCCTGGGTGAGATGCCTTAGACTTAACAAACCTGTGAGGAGGTGGGATAAAATCCCTTCAGTGAAACTATTCTTTCCCTGTAATGTGGAACTATTGCCCAAAGGTTAGATCCCAGCTGTCTCCACTAGAGTCATCCTGCTAACATGTGGGTCCTGCCCCTCAGGCCACCACTTAATCCCCTTCCCTGGTTTTTAATCCCCTAGAAACAGAGTTTCCCAGCAGAATCATCCAGAAAACTGATTTAAAATGCAGATTCTTGGGCCTCATGTCAGATCCACTGAAACTAAATATCCAAAGGGAAAAGGCCCAGGAATCTCTCTTTTTAATCAGCCCTTGCATGTCCTCTCTCTTTTCCCAGTCACCTTTCTCCATCTATCAGCTGAATTCAGAAGATGGTGCAGCTCTAGAAGATGGTGGAAGCTTACAATGGAAGGAGCCTGGATCCTTGGGTGACCACATGGAGCCGAGCCTCTCCCCCACAACTTGCACTGGACTGTGACACAAGAAATAAACTTTTATTGTGTCAAGCCACTCGTACTTAGGGTGGTTTGTTATTTCAAGTAGAAATATTGACCTCAACCATGATAGAGGGTATCGTTATTCCCATTTTGCATGCATAATATCAATAACTGGCATTTATTCAGCATTTATTATGTGTCAGGGACTATAATTCCTATCCCTGCTTTACAAATGAGGAAAACAAGGCACCAAGAGGTTAAGTGAACTGTAAGTCACACAGCTAAAAAGTGATGAATTCAGGTCTGAATCTTCCAGGCCTCAGTCTTTTATATGAGCCCAGACGTGGGCTTTACAGATGGATGGGCTTGGCCTAACTGGACTGGACAAGTGCTCTCTGTGGTTTCTTTTCACCCATTTCCTAGCTCATCCACTGCACCTCAGCAAAAGCCTTTTGATTCTTAAGCTTGAGGCATTAAGCTTATGGAAAAATTTCAAGCATCAGTAATAGGCATGATAACCTGTAAGCAGCTCTCAGATTTAAAACAAACAAACAAACAAAAATAGTTTAGGGAGGATGCCAACAACCACGGCCTCAGCGCCTTATTATTTTGTCTCCCCACCTTGGTTCTACCACCTGGTGAACTTAGAAATAAAGGAATAAATAAAAAATATCCAAGCCCTGAAATAAATGACCGCCATGAATTTCACGGGACTGTGATTAAAGGAAAAGAAGGGCAACTGGATCTTTCGGGAGAATTTGTTCTATGCTCTAGATTGTTTAATAGACCCAACCGCTTGCATGTTTCCATGGCTGTAGGAACCACAGCATCTCCAGGTTTATATATGGAGGAATATGAAGTGGCTGGGAACAGACAGAGGAGATTTGTATGAATAGTATCAGCCAAACGGAGAGGGTAAGCCCTTGAGCCACTTGCGTTCCGCTGCAGTAGCTTCCCAGGCTGTTTTTGTTGTTTCTGAGGTCCCTCCCCTCGTCCTGTTAGTGGGAATTCACAATTGGTGTGGAATGACTGTATTTCAGGTTGGCATGTCAACTGTTATTATGGTTTCCGAAAACATGCTGAAAATTATAAAAGCTTTTAAAACTGTTGCCATTGAAATGAGGTCATTGGTGGAGATCTCCAAGACTGCCTAATGTCTGGTCAGCAGATTTGCACTTGAGTGTGAATGGAAGATACGAGAGAAAAATGTGATAGAAGGGTGGAGAGACAGCAAAAACACAATGCAGAGAAAATGGTGATGTCATAGGACAATCCGCCCAGGAGACCGTGTGGGACAGAGCTGATAAACATTGGGGAGCTGTCCATGGAAGATTTTCTAGCTGGGATAAGCCCTTTGCATCCTTCAGCCAGTTCTTCCCTGCAGACCCGACCCTCGGTGCTGTGCTGTATAACTCTGAGATTATGAATGTATCTTTTCTCCAGGCACTTCCTGGCTTCCTTTGATAATGTGCATAATTAGCTATTTCCCTTCCCTATTAAATTCTGCATATTATCACAGCCATTCTGACTAAATCAGACTTGAGAGGCCAACGTTAATGAAACAAGGACTAGGAAATCTGTCTTCATTAACTGGGCAACAGCATATTTGAGAGGGTCAAGATGGAAAAATAAACTGCAGTGTGGGGGAGGCTGATAGGAATCAATTGCCCAGCTTTACACACGTTGAGAATTTAAATCAAAGCCCTGGCATGTTTTTGCCATTTCGAAATTCGTTTGGAAAATGTTTCCACTTCTTTACACATTCCATTTCGATCATTATTTCGGAGTTGGAAGTTTGAATTTCTAAAATTGTATGAGAAGATCTGAGGACTTAACTCACGTTGCAGAAACAGAACTCTATTCTGGTTGACTCACTTTATTCTAATTCAGCAGCATGAATAGGATATGCAGTAATGAACCAAGGATTATTCTACACTGAGTTGCTGTAGAAAGCCAGCTCTATGTGACATGAATAGCTTTGGACCACAGAATTATGATAAGAAAAGTGTAGTGTTGATGCTTCTTTTCTAGTTTTAAAAATGTTTCCAAGCGGCCTCAATGACAAGTATGAACATAAAACATGCCACCCATCAAATATTTTCTCATAGTAAACTTTCCAAGCACAGCCGCTTTTGCCACAAGAGTGATCACTTGGTAAGATATAAAGGCAGAAAAATATCCCAACTCGGGATAAGTCCAATTTGATTGCTTCTATGCCCTGTCCCTTTTCACATCTCTATATTGGCTTCCAATTTCAAGAATTATCAATAAGCTATGTTTTTAATTGGAGGAAAAGGATATTATAGGAATGCATACAAATTAGCATGAGAATGGCACTTGAATTACAAAGGAGCCAGGATGCTAACTGAGAAATATTGATCAGTGTGTCCTGAAAGTTTCCACCTCATCTAAAATGTGTGGGAACTGAAAACTGATGAAAAAATACACCGGCCGCTCCCCGCTAGGCCTAAGCTGGGTCATGCGACACCTATTTAAGGGCCACTTTGCTAGTGAACTGAAGACATTTTATAGTCATTTTCTCAATAATCTTCCTTGTAAGGCAAATTTACTAATCGGTTTAAGAAACAAAATGCCAAGATTCGGCCCCCTATGCCTCTAACTGGCTCTGCAGCCTTAGGAAGGAAACCATAACTCATTGGCCACCTGATAGAAACCAGGGATTGCACCAGCTGCCCTCTCTCCAGCAGGCATGGAGTGACGCTTTCTTTGTGCCAGACAGACACTTGGAGAAGACCTGAAAATTGGGATGATGAGAAAGACACAGCCCTTTCTCTCAATAGACTCCGCCTAGTGCAAACATAAAATCAGCCAGGGTGAGCAATGCTATAAGACAGGTAAGTGCAGGCTCTGTGGGGGCCCAGAGGAGGAGGTGACCAGGTCCTATCTCACTGCGCCTTCCTTAGGTGGCTCATAGCCCCGGGGAGCAGACGAGAAACCAAACCGGTTAGGAGTTAGGTTATGTTAAGACGCTGGTACCGTTCCAAAGCTTATGCCCCTTCTACCACACCAAGAAGGGTACCTTTAAACCTTATTTCGAAGAAACTGATAAGAATTCCACCCTAGTGCAACAATTGGGAAGGCAAGGCAGGAAAAATATAATCAGCCCTAAGACTCACTGAGCACTTAGTAGCTTCCAGGCTCTGTTGTAAGCACTTTGCATATGTTAACTTATTTAATCCTCACACCACCAATTAAATTAGCTACCGTAATTACTATCCTCATTTTACTAATGAGGGAAGTGGGAAACCGGGATGAAACAACTTGCTTAAGGGGTTACAGCTGGTAGGAAATGGTGGCGCCAGGAAGTGAAAAGGGCAGTTTGGTTGTGGGTGCTGAGCCTCTGCAAGTGGCAGATGGAGGCCCAGGCAGTGAGGAAACGAGACCGTAAAGTTTTCCACATAGGGATGCTCTTTCGCGGGGGTGGGACAAGAGTCCCAAGCTTCTGGAGCCGGGCTGGGGAGCCCTCTGGGAAAGAGCGTCACTAAGGAAAGAGTGAATTAGGCAGATGGGCACCCCCCAGGAGCAAGGTTAATGGAGCTTTGACCTGACTGCTAGCAGGTCTCCTTTCCTCCCTGGAGCAGACTGGGCAGTAAGGCAAGGGATGGAGAAACGCATGCCTCTTCACCCGGGGCGGGGAAGGAGTTCCAGAATGCCCTGCGTTTCAAGGGGAGATTTGGCCCCGTGCTCTCACAAGTGGCTCACTGATCTTTCATTACACCCAGAAATACACCCTTACTGTCAGCTATTTCGAGAGAACGGGAGAAGCATGACTGCCGCCACGGTGGGGCTTGCAGGGTCCTCCAGCCCCCCAGGAGGCTGACGGTTCAGCTCTGCTTTCAAATGCCCAGTGCATAAGTCACAATTCCTCAGGCAGGAGCCTTTTGCCTTAATGACGGTAACCAGGGCGACCGATTCATCCCGTTTTGCTAGGGGCTTTCCTAGTTTTAGCACTGCAGGTCTTGTGTTCTGGGAAACTCCTGAGTCTGGGGCAGTCCACCCCCTTACCAGACCCTGCTGGGGGCTCTCACCAACCCAAAATGGGCCGCACTGGCCTAAGGACTGGCTAGTTACACACGCAGCTGGCCTTACCTCCTCCACCCATTGTGCAACCTCCTGAAGGCAAGTCCCTGAGCCTCGCTAGCCCTGCCTCCAGCCCCTCTAGGGAGTGTCCTCGAGGCTCATCTAGGAAAGAAACATTGCAAGTGTGCAGGCATGACTTCTTGGGCACAGAGCCCTTTCCCATATGTCATCTCCTAGAACTTGCCCAAGAGCCCAAGAAATAGGCTGGGCAGGATTGATAAATATTTTGATTGTGCAGATGAGAAAATGACGGCTCCAGTGGAGACGACATCCTGAAGACAACACAGCTGGGGTCGGGCAGCATCCCACCTTCCCTTTCCAAAAGCGCGGGTTTAGAATCCGGCTCCCTTCAAACCCTGCTGCAGTCCCTTACAAGCTGTGTGAATCTGCACGCGTCACATAACCTTTCCATGCTTCTGCTTACTCGTCTGGAATCTGAAGCGATAACCCAGGATTTATTGAAAGAAATGAAATAATGTGTGCACATGATAAATGCTTGGAAGATGATCGCTTTGAGAATGGTTTCTAATTGAATAATGTTTTGTTTCTCCTGGGTGGGAGGAGTGTTTGAATAAAAGGAGGATGCCTTGTCAGGGGAAGAGGTTTAAAACCTGCTGAACTGAGCTTGAATGGAGAAATTAATCAGAAGAGAAGTATAACCCAGGATCAAGAATGACAGCTCTTCTCCCGGCTCGGGCTGCCTCTTGCTACTGCAATCCATTTCTGGCCTCCAGGGTGGGCTTCACTGAATCACAGGGCATCCCCCGGCTGCCTGCCGAGGAATCTTCCTACCTCCAGCCACTCCGCCAAAGCTTTGAATCACCATAACTTTCATTTGTGGTAACAATCCAGCATCTGTGAAGCCGAAACGATTTTGTGCATAAAGGCGAAATATTGAAGGCTGGCCAGCTACAGTGAGGCAAGCGTGTCTGTGAACCCCGCCATCCCGTCCTCCATACATTCTTCCAGTATTTCTTCATGTGGTGTGAGCACATCCGTGTGTATGTTTGAGTGTGTGTGAGTGTGCATACCTGAGTATTTTTCTGGGTAGCACCGTTCCTCACTCCCCCTTCCCTTTGGGAAAGACGCCACCCCCTGGGTCACTGGAACTGGGCCAGCAGTGGCACGTGATCCCAGCCAGCCCAGTCTGCGTCTGTCCCCAGGAGTTTTATAAGTGCCTAGAGTGGGGGTAGCCCAGTTTTCCACTTGGGTTGCTAACTTAGAATGACATGAACTCAGGTCCATCTGAAACCACGATAATAAATGAACGTGTTAAAATAGGTTAAAGTAATTTTTAAAGGGAAGAATTTGGAAACGTTAATGCTATCATACCGTAACTACTTTCATATCATTTAAGTTCTTCCTGAACATTATTTTTATTTTTCATGTTGGCCTTGATAAATAAATGCTGCTAGGCGGACTGAAGACACATGCTTTATTAGAGTCCAGAAACAATTGCATGATGGTGCTACCGAAGGCAATTTGCATATGCAATTCACAGAATATTTTGCCACCTTTCTGATTTGATGATTCAGTAGAAATGATGAAATTATTTTCTCATAGTAACCATCAAAGATAAATAGTGATCCATTTTTTCATTGTCATTTGGCCTTGACACACACACCTGTGTCACATTATGCTTGAAGCTGAGACAAAGATGCTTGTTCTGTTAATGGGGTCTGTGGGAGTGAAGAATTTTTTTAATACTTATTTTTCTAGGGGTAGTAGTGGAAACAAACTGATTTTAAAAGTTAACAAAATCTGTAGCGGCCATCTATGGAGGTGCTTAGCTCTCGGAGGAGGACTGGGCACTTCAGAACTTGGAGCCTCTTTTACCCTGGTTATAATCTTAATCATAATAGCGATATCTTTCCTTTTTAAATTGTTTACCTGCAAAAACATGCTCCTGGCTTATGCTGTGATTGGTACCGCTGGGTGCAAGGCAAGGCACTGCAAAGGAGGGCCAAAATGGTACTGTTGGACTCCTTAAGAAATATGCCTCATCGGGTGCTGGACTGGATAGTCAACGACGG
>JAQZBX010043947.1:0-21506 GCA_029593785.1 Cabassous unicinctus
AACTGTAAGTTTCTACCCCAAATATATACCCTTTATAAAAACCAACCATGGCCTTGTGGAGAGAACAAGCAGCTGAACCTGGAGAGAATCAAGCCCTGGGAAGAGAGTAACCCAGGAAGCCAGACACCTCACAGAGTTGGATGAGGGAAGTAACTTATGCTTTATGGCCTGGTAACTAAGCTTCTACCCCAAATAAATATCCTTTATAAAAACCAAACATTTCTTGTATTTTGCATCAGCACCCCTTTGGCTGACATGATTACCAAAATATAGAAACAACAAGGTGTCCATCAATCAGTGAATGGATAAACAAATTGTAGTATGTACACATGATGGGATATTATGCAGCTGTAGAAATAAATGAAGTAGTGAATGTATTACAACATGAATGAACCTGGAGGACATTATGTTGAGTGAAGCAAGCCATACCCAAAAGGACAAATACTGTATGATTACACTATTATGAAATAAATATATTGTGTAAGCTCATGGAGTTAATAATTAGAATATAGGTCATCAGAAAATAGAATGAGGTTAGAGAATGAAAAAGTGAGATTTAATCTGCAGAATTTGTAAAGATATTGTTCATAAATCTTTGTAAATGAATGGAAATAGTGAAAGCACACCATAGTGTTTGTAACTAGCAGAGCTATCATTGGGTCATGTATATTATTAGAAGAAAAGTTTAAAATGTAACATGGGACTGTATAGTGAAATCTCATGTAAAATACAAATACAGGTGTTATTGCATATATAAGACTGTTTTTACAAAATACAAATAAACTAGACAGAATCAGAATAGCAACTATGTACAGCAGGGGAAGCATAGAGTGATTGACAGGTTATGAGTTTTGTTTGTTTCTTTTTGCTTGTTATTATTAGAATGATGAAAATGCTCTAAGAATGAACAAAGCAATGAATGCACATTTATGTGGTTATACTGAATACAATTGATTGCACACTTGGATGGATTCATGTTTTATTAATATGTACCAATAAAATTGATTTTAAAAAGGGTACTGTATTTTGTTGAAGGCCTTTTCTGCATCAATAGAAATGATCACGTGGTTTTTCCTTTGATCTGTCAATGTGGTGTATTACATTAATTGATTTTCTTTTTTTGAACCACCCTCGCATACCTTGGATAAAACCCACTTGGTCATGGTGTATAATTTGATGTGTTTTTGGGTAAGATAGCAAGTATATTGTTGAGGATTTTTGCATCTAAATTCATTAGAGAGATTGGTCTGCAGTTTTCTTTGCTTATAGCATCTTTATGTGGCTTTGGTGTCAGGGTGATGCTGGCATCATAGAATGAGTTAGGTAATCTTCCCTCCTCTTCAATTTTTTTGAAGAGTTTGAGCAGGATTGGTATTAGTTCTTTCAAGAATGATTGTTGGAATTCACCCGTGAAACCATCTGTCTGTTCCTGGGCTTTTCTTGATTAAGAGGTTTTTGATGACTGGTTCAATCTCTCTACTTGTGTTTGGCCTGTTGAATTCTTCTATTTCTCCTTTCATCAATGTAAGTTGCTTGTGTGTTTCCAGAAATGCATCCACTTCATCTAAATTGTCCATATTGTTGGCACTACAATTTTTCAAAATAACCTCTTACAATACGCTTTATTTCTGTGGGGTCAGTGGTGATAGCTCTCATTTCTGATTTTATTTGCATCTTTTCTTTTCTTTTCTTTGGTAGTCTAAAGGTTTGCCAATTTTATTCATCATCTCAAAGAAACAACTTTTGGTTTTGCTAATTCTTTCTAACTTTTTTGTTTTCAATTTTATTTAATTCTTCTCTGGTCTTTGTTATTTCCTTCCTACTGCTTGCTTTGGAAATATTTTGCTCTACTTTTTCTAGTTCCTCCAAGTGTGCAATTAGGTCTTTGATTTTTAAGTCTTTCTTCTTTTTTAATGTAGACATTTAGCACTATCAATTTCCCTTTCACCACTGATTAAGCTGCAACCCATAAATTTTTATATGTTGAGTTCTCAGTATCATATGCTTCAAGGTAGTAACTGATTTCTCTGGCAATTTCCTCCTTGACCCACTGATTGAGTGTGTTGTTTAACTTCCAAGTATTTGTACCTATTACAATTCTCTGACCTTTACTGATTTCTAGCTTCATTCTTTTGTGGTCAGAGAAAGTGTTTTGTATATAATTTCAATCTTTCTAAATTCATTGAGACTTGTTCTGTGACCTAGCATGTGGTCTCTCTTGATGAATGATCCATGAGCACTTGAGAAGAATGTATATCTTGCTCCTTTTTGGTGTAATATTTTGTCCATTAGGTCTAGTTCCTTTGATTCAAGGTCTCTCTTTCTTTTTAGAGCCTCTATAGAGATGTTCTGTCCACTGGTGACAAAGTTATATTGAAGTTCCCCACTATCATTGTAGAGACATCTAGTTCTCCCTTTAGTTTTGCCAGTATTTTCCTTAAGTATCTTGGGGTTCTCTGGTTAGGTGCATAAATATTAATGATTGTTCCTTCTTCTTGGTAGATTATCACTTTTATTAATATATATTGTCCTTCTTTACCTCTTAAACAGTTTTGCATTTAAAGTCTACTTTGTCCAATATTAGTATAGCTACTCCTGCACTTTGTTAGTTTCAGTTTGCATGCAAAACCATTTTCCAACCTTTCCCTTGCAACCTATTTGTGTCCCTGAGTCTAAGGTGAGTTTCTTGTAGAGAGAATATAGATGAGTCATATTTCATTATCCATTCTGCCAATCTGTGTCTTTTGATTGGAGAGATAATCCATTAACATTCAATGTTATTACTGTAAAGGCAGAACTTACTTTAGTCATTTTTCCTTTAGGTTCATATCTCATTTTATTTTACTTCTTTTTTATCCATTTAGTTATTCTTACCAATAATCTTCCATTTTACACTCTCCTTCAACACTGTCTCTCCTTTTTTTTCCTTTCAACCTGCAGAACTCCCTTTAGTATGTCTTGAAAGGCAGAACTTTTGTTGACAAATTCTATTTCTGTTTATCTGAATATTTTGAGCTCTTCCTTATTTTTAAGTGACAGTTGCACTGATTAAAGAGTTCTTGGCTGACAGTTTTTTCTTCTTCAGCACCTTACTATGTCATACCACTTCCTTCTTGCCTCCATAGTTTCAGATGAGAAGTCAACAACTTATCTTATTGAGCTTCCCTTCTATATGATAGATATCTTTTCTCTTGCTTCTTTCAGGATTCTGCTTTTGTCTTGAGCTTTTGACAATCTGATAACTATGTGTCTCAAGCTTTGTCTGCTAGGATTTATTGTGTTTGGAGCATGCTGTGCTTCCTTGATGTGTATATAAATGTCCCTCATAAGGGCTGGGAAACTTTTAGCCATTATTTCCTCAGACACTCCTGCTGCCCCCTTTCCTCCTTCTTCTCCCTCTGGGATGCCCATAATGAATATGTTTGTGCATTTTTGTTGTCACTCAGTTCCCTGCTGAATTTTTTCCATTTTTGTCTAAATGTTCTACTATCTGTGCAATTTCAGATGGCCTATCTTTAATGCTGCTGATTCTTTCCTCTTCCTCTTCAAATCTGCTGTTATGTGCTACCGTGTTATTTTTTAAAGTTTCTGACATTGTGCCTTTCATCTCCATAAGATCTGATATCTTTTGTACATGTTTACAATTTCTTCTGTATGTTCCCAGTGTCTCCTTCATATCCTTATCCCTTCCCTAATGTCATTGAGTTTATTAAAGATATTTGTTTGAACATCCTTGATTAGTTGTTCCACAAGTGTGCCTCCTGCTTTTTAACTTTTTCATTTGACTGGGCCATGACTTCCTGTTGTTTAGTATTGATGGGCTTATTCAGTTGGTTAGTTTCTCTTTCTAGTGTAGGGATTTAATTTGGTTTGGTTTTCAGTTAGGAGTCCTTTTATATGTGGTCCCACATATTCTATATCTCTGTAGTTGCCTGTGTTAAATTGAAAAAAGTTAGATCCATAAAAAAGAAGAGAAAAAATAAAAATAAAAATAAAAAGGAAGAACAAAAAAGAGACAGAAAAATAAACAAGGGAGGAAAATAATAAACAGAAATAAAAATTTTAAGAGATGAAAAAAGAATCAAGAAAGAATAAAATGAAATAAATGACCAGATATATGAGAAGAGAAGAAAGAAAATAAGACCAGAGAAGAAGGAAAGAAAATAAGGAAGAGGATAAGAAAAAGCAAAGAAGCAAAAGGTCTTACTCTCAGACCATTACCAGAAAGGCTCTTAATCTTAGGTCACCAGTTATGACCAATAGATTATCCCACAATCAAATGAAACACCATTCCAGATTCAGGTGTCCCTAGATAAAACCTCTTTTAAACATTGTTCTTAAGCCTAGGTAAGAGCCTAGAGGTGAATGAAATATGTATTTCACTGTTTGTAAAACTCTGAAACATAACAGATTCACAGCTCTCTAGATGAAACTAGTGTTTTAACATTGTTATTAAGTATGGTTAAGTGCCTAGAATTTAATGAAACATGCACTATTCTGAAGCTCCATAACCTTGAAACAATTCAGATTCATATCTTGCTCTATGAAATTACATTTTTAACATTGATCTTCAGTCAAGATAAGAGCCTAAAAGTGAATGAAACCTGTACTTGATTCAGTTTGTGAAACTAAGCAATATTCCACATTCATAGCTGCAGGTGAAACTAGTCTTTTAACATTCTTGATAAGTCAAGATAAGTGCCTAGAAGTGAAAGAAACATGTATTTACTCTGCTTGCAAAAATAAACAACATAGCATATTCACAGTTCTCTAAATGTAATAAGGGTTTTAACATATTAGTAAGCTAATATAAGTCATAGAAATGATTGAAACATCTTTTACTCATTTTGTGATAGTAAGCAACATACCTGATGCACAGCAGTCCAGATGAAACCAGTGTTTTACCATTGTTAGTAAGTAAAAATAAGTGCCATGGGAGTGGACATGGCTCAAGCAGTTGGGTGCCCACCTCCCACATGGGAGGTCCTAGGTTTGGTTTCCAGTGCCTCCTAAAGAAGACAAACAATGAGCAAACAATGAGCAAAACCAAGGAGCAGCCAACAAGAAAAAACAAGCAGACAATGAGCAAAAACAAATGAGCAAGGAGCAGATGTGGCTCAAGCAGTTGAGTGACTGCCTTCCACATGAGAGTCCCAGGTGCCTCCCAAAAGAAAAACAAACAATGAGCAGACAATGAGCAAAATACAACAAGCAGACAGCAAGAAGACAATGAGTGCAAACAATGAGCAAACAAAAAGCAAAAACAACAAGCAAAACATATGAGGAGCTGTCTCGGGGGTGGTGGTGGAGGGCGGGAGTGCCAAGATGTGATTACAAAAATATTTTACTCATTTTGCAAAACTAAGCAACCTAACACAGCTCTCAAGATGAAACTATTTTCATATTGTTAGTAAGTCAAGATTAGAGCCTAAAAGTGAATGAAACATGCATTTTACTCAGTTTGAAAAACTTAGTAAAATAGATGAATCAAAACTTTTAGGTGAAACTAGTTTTAAGATTGCTAGTAAGTCAAGATATCTTTCTAGATGTGAATGAAATATGCAATTTACTCTGTGAAAACAAGCAGTATTCTAGATGGACAGCTACACAGATGCAAGTAGATTTTTAGAATTGTTAGTAAGTCAAAGTAAATGCCTGGAAGTGAATGAAGCATATATTTTACTCAGGTTGCAAAACTAAGCAGCATATTAGATCCTCAGCTCCTAAAGAATCTAAGATTTTGATATTGTTAGGAAGTGAAAATAAGAGAAAAGATAAGGAGATACAAACATTTAATCAGTTTTCTAAAGTAAGCAACATACCAAATTCACAGCTCTCTAGATGAAATTAGAATTTTAAGATTGTTATCTAGTCAATATAAGTGCCTAGAAGTGGACAAAACATATATTTTACTCAGTTGGCAAAACTATGTATATTAGTCAGTCAAAAGTCTGCTGATGCAAAATACCAGAAATCTGCTGGCTTTTATAAAGGATATTTATTTGGGTTAGAAGCTTACAATTACTAGGACATAAAGCATAAGTTACTTCCCTCACCAAAGTCTGTTGCCATGTGTTGGAGCAAGATGTCTGCTGATATCTGCCAAGAGTTCAGGCTTCCTGTGTTCCTCTCTTCCCAGGGCTTTTTTCTTTCTGGGCTCAGCTGCCCTTTTCTTTCCACAAGGCCAGCTGTAGACTATCAGTTGACTGGCTCTGTATCTCTCCCAGGGCTCAAATCTCTCCAGGCTCAGCTGCACTGCTCCTCTGAGTGTTTACTTCCTGGGGTTCCAGCATTAAAACTACAAAATCCCTTCTCTGTGGTGCAGTTTCTCTGTGAGCCCCCACCCACCAAGGGGGTGGGGATGAAATGTCCTACTGATGTGGTCCAATCAAAGCCTTAATAATTATTTAATCAAGTAAAAGTGAAACTTCTGAATCCCATATAACCAAATATGTCTGGAGGGAAAACCAGTTTACAAACATAATCCAATATCTACTTTTGGAATTCATAAACAATATCAAACTGCCACTCTCCACCCTATGAATTCCAAAAAGACATTACAATATTCAAATATCTTATTTCAGTAAAAATACTCAGTATAAAATATAATCAGGTTTTTTAAAATTTTTTAATTTAAAAAATTTTGTATATATATATTTAAAGGTGCTTAGATTACCTAAAGGTTACTTCAGAACTTACAGGGATTCCCATGTTCCCCACCTCCCACACAACCAATACCAACATCCTTCATCAGTGTGGCACATCACCCGCATTGGATATACACATCCTGGGGCATTGCCACCAAGCATAGACCACAGTTTACATCATAGACCACACTCTCTCCCACACAGTTATGCATGATATATGCTGATGCAAAATGGCTTACATCCATAGCTGCAACACCACTCAGGACAACCCCCAAGTCCAGAAAAAGCCCCTGTATTTCAACTGCCCCTCCCCTCCCTGCCCCGAAAACATCCAGTGGCCACCGGCTCCACCTCCCTGTTACAATTTCTTGCATTGCTTGAATCACAATATATCTATCACAGAACACCACCAAGACCACTCTAGTCCATAGCTCCTCCCCCAATCCTGAGAGGACTGGGATGGTGATGTCCACTCCACCTCCAAGTGAGAGAGGGCTTATATCCCATGGACACAGTGGATGGGATTATCCTGCCTGCAGCTGCAGGCCCTCTCCATTCCCTGGGATCGTCTCCTTGCCAGGTGACTTGGATGTCCATTGAGCTGTAGGGTAGGAGTTGCAGCTCCACCGAGATTCCAGGCACAGCTGGCACTTAGGTAGGCCAGAGGCTCTGGTCTCTGGAAGTACACCTAAAAACTCCAGCATCACACATAGGTTTGAATAGAAGAGACTGATGAACCATGTGCAGGGAGGACTTATTTGAGTCCAACTCTGTCACCCTCAGGAGCACAGATTCCAAAGAAGAGCCCACTAACATGGCATCAATATCTGGGGCTATCCCCACTTATATAGGACCTGGGTGTCTCCAGAGCCCTCAGGAGCCCCTCTGTGTGGGGTGATATCCACTTTGGTGTTCTATGAGATCCTACTGAGGTGTGCATAAGCATTACCTCTGGGATGACATCCTGACTCTCTTTGAAGTCTCTTAGCCACATGAACTCATTTCTCTTTACCTTTTCCCCCTTTTATCAAGGTCTTTTTCAAATCGTGTTGCCCGTTGGCACTTGGTATTAATCCCTCATTGCTAGGGAGGCTTATCCCCGGGAGTCATGTCCCATGTTGGGGGGAAGGCAATGCATTCATATGCTGAGTTTCGCTTAGAGAGAGGCCACATTTGAGCAACAAGGAGGGTCTCAGGTGGCAACCCTTAGGCATCCCATAATAGTAGGCTAAGTTTAAATTAGAAAAGCAAAGACTCATAAGGCTAGTCCTCAATAACAAGAACCCATCAGTGGGCCATCCTGTTTTGCCAGACACTGCCCCTGCACTCAGGGGACTGTTGCTGCTCCCTTGGAGAATGTGGAAGAGCTCTCCAAGCTGGAAATTCAGATTCCCTCATTTACTGAGTGATTGTCTACCCACCATGACCATGCCCCATCCCTTGATCATTTGAACAATTTTATATATCTTTCATGTATATTCAGATGAACTTACTCCCATGAATCCCCCATCCCAGACACCCCCCACCAATGATCCTCTGGAGCCCCCATTGTAACCCTTCTGTGATCTAAACCTTCCTTGAACATGAAGCCCATAAAATAACCAAATACAGTTAATAGGAAAAAGAAATAATAATGATAAGCTTAAATGCAAGAGATAAGTACAAGGAAACTCAGAAGAAAAAAAATTAATTAAAAATAAAATATAATTAGCAGATTGGGACTTTCCAAAAAATGGGAAAAAAAATCCTTAAAAAAAATAATTCTTTTTTCCTTTTATCACTGTATTATCGGATGTCCAGTGTACCATGACACCTTCCCCCTCTCATTTCCCAGTGTCTCCCAAATTTTGATTTAATTTTCAAAGAAGTTTTAGGTCACAGCAAAGTCACACACGGAATACTAGAGACTCCCACATACCCAACCTCCCTTCCCCTTCCCCACCTTTAAATCATTTTTTTAAATGGATGTTAGCATTGTTATAACTGTTATACAGATAGTAAAATATAGCAAATAAACATTGTCAATGGTTTACAGTTTAGTTTACAATTTAGACTGTACAGTTTAATAATTTTTGATGATAATTACCATGTCCTGTGTCCATTAATGTAAGGTAATGAGACACATTTCCAATGACCACTAAATATCACATTTGATCTTAACTGTTCCTTCCTCCCCATCCCCCTGGGGCATATGACACTCCCCTGTCTTGACTCCTGGAATGACAAGATTCATAGTTACATGCCCTGGGTATTCCAACCTGCCCTTCCTAATCTACCCACATGTCACCCCTGCACCACCAAACCCAGTAATATCACTACCCATCTGTCCTATCCTTCAATAGGTAACTATATTCTATCCTTTTACCATAGATTACATCCATATGGGTGATGGCTCAAAGCCTACTCTTCTCTTTCTCTCCCTTGTTAACCTATCTTTTAGACAACGGTTCTCAGAAACTGCTCACTTTCCTCAGTTCAAATCAGTGAGGTCATATACTGTTCATCCTTCAATGTCTGGCTTGCTTCACTCAACATAAGGTCTTCAAGATTCATCCACGTTATTCCGTGTGTTAGCACTTTATTTCATCTTACGGCTGAGTAATATTCCATTGTATGTATGTGCCACATTTTGCTTATCCATTCATCTGTTGATGGGCACTGGGACTGATTCCAACTTTTGGCAATGGTGAACAATGCTGCTATGAACATTGGTGTGCATATATCTGTTTGTGTCTTTACTTTCAGCTCTTCTGGGTATATACCAAGCAGTGGAATTGCTGGATCATATGGAAGATGTATTGTTAGTTTTCTGAGTAACCGCCAAACTGTCCTCCACAGTGGCTGGACCATTCCGCAATCCCACCAGCAGTGGATGAGGGTTCCTATTCCTCCACATCCTCTCCAACACTTAGAGTCTGCTGTTTTTTTAATAGCTGCCATTCTGATGGGTGTAAGATAGTATCTCATTGTAGTTTTGATTTGCATTTCCTTGATACCAAGCGATGTTGAGCATTGTTTCATGTGCTTTTTAGCCATTTGTATTTCTTCCTTGGAGAAGTGTCTTTTCAGGTCACTTGCCCATTTTTTAAATGAGTTGTTTGTCTTTTTATTTTCAAGGTATAGCATTTCTTTATATATGCAGGATATTAGGCTCTTATCAGATATATGGTTGCCAAATATTTTCCCCCATTGGGTAGGCTGCCTTTTTATTTTCTTAATAACATCCTTTGAGGTGCAGAAGTTTTTAATTTTGAGGAGATCCCATTTATCTATTTTTTCTCTTGCTGCTTTTGCTTTGGCTGTGAAGTTCATGAAACCATTTCCTATTACAAGGTCTTGTAGATGCCTTCCTACATTATCTTCCAAGGTCTTTATGGTTTTGGCTCTTATATTTAGATCTTTGATCCATCTTGAGTTCTTTTTTGTATAAGGTGTGAGATGGTATTCTTCTCACATTCTTTTGGAAATGGATATCCAGTTCTCCAAACACCACTTGTTAAAGAGTCCATTATCTCTCAAATGAGTGGGCTTGGTAGCCTTGTCGAATATCAGATGACTGTATATGCAAGGATCTATATCAGAATTCTCAATTTGATTCCATTGGTCTGTAGGTCTATCCTTGTGCCAATACTATGCAGTTCTGATCACTGTAGCTTTGTAATATGTTTTAAAGTCCAGTAATGTGATACCTCCAACTTCATTTTTCTTTTTCAATATGTCTTTGGCAATTTGGTGCCTCTTACCTCTCCAAATATATTTTGTGGTTAGTTTTACCATTTCCTTAAAAAATATAGTGTTGATTTTTATTGGGATTGCATTAAATCTGTAGATTAGTTTGCATGGGATAGACATCTTGATGATGTTTAGTCTTCCTATCCAGGAACAGGGAATATTTTTCCATTTATTTAAGTCTTCTTTGATTTCCTTTAACAGTGTTGTGTGGTTTTCTGTATATAAGTTCTTTACATCTTTAGTTAAATTTATTTCTAGGTATTTGATTCTTTTAGTTACTATTGTAAATGGCATTTTTTTCTTGATTTCCTCCTCCAATTGCTTGTTATTGGTGTACAGAAATGATACTGATTTTTGAGCATTGATCTTATAGCCTGCAACATTACTGAACTCCTTTATAAGTTCTAGAAGCTTTGTTGTATATTTTCCTGGGTTTTCTATTTATAATATCATGTCGTCTGCAAATAATGCAATTTTCACTTCTTTTCCAATCTGGACAACTTTTGTATCCTTTTCTTGCCTTAGTGCTTGAGCAAGTACTTCTAAGACAATGTTAAATAGGAGTGGTGATAGTGGGCATCCTTGTGTTGTTTCTGATCTCAGAGGGAAGGCTTTTAGGATTTCACCATTGAAGATGATGTTAGCTTTGGGTTTTTCATATATACCCTTTATCATATTCAGAAAGTTTCCTACTATTCCTATCTTTTGCAGTATTTTTATCAGGAAAGAGTGCTGTATTTTGTCGAATGCTTTTTCTGCATCTATAGAGATGATCATGTGATTTTTTTCTTTCAATCTGTTTATGTGGTGTATTACATTGATTGATTTTCTTATATTGAACCATCCTTGCATACCCATGATGAAACCCACTTGGTCATGGTGTATAATCCTTTAATATGTTGTTGAATGCGATTTGCAAGTATTTTGTTGAGGATTTTAGCATCTAGGTTCATTAGAGAAATTGGTCTGTAATTTTCCTTTCTAGTGGTATCTTTATTTGGTTTTGGTATTATGGTAATGTTGGCATCGTATAATGAGTTAGGCAATATTCCTTCTACTTCTATTTTTTGGAAGAGCCTAAGTAGAAATGGTGTTAGCTCTTTCCAGAATGTTTGGTAGAATTCAGCTGTGAAGCCATCTGGTCCTGGGCTCTTCTTAGTTAGGAGGTTTTTGATGACTGAGTCTATCTCTTTACTTGTAATTGGAGTGTTGAGTTCATCAATTTCTTCTTTCATCAATGTAGGCTGTTTGTGCATTTCTAGAAACTTGTCCATTTCCTCTAAATTATCATTCTTGTGGACAGATAATTTCTCAAAGTATCCTCTTACGATACACTTTGTTTTCATAGGGTCTGTAGTGATATCCCCTTGTTCATTCCTTATTTTGTGTATTTGCATGTGTTCTCTCTTTTTCTTTGTTAATCTGGCTAACGGTTTGTCAATTTTATTGATATTCTCGAAGAACCAGCTTTTGGTTTGTTTATTTTTTCTAGTGCTTTCTTATTCTCTATTTCATTTAGTTCTGCTCTGATCTTTGTTATTTCCTTCTTTCTACTTCCTTTAGGTTTAGTTTGTTGTTGTTTTTCCAATTCCTCCAAGTGTGCAGTTAGTTCTTCAATTTTAGCTCTTTCTTCTTTTTAAATATATGTATTTATGGCTATGAACTTCCCTCTCAGGACAGCTTTGGCTGCCTCCCATAGGTTTTGATCTGTTGCGTTGTCATTTTCAATAGTTTCAAGGTAGTTACTGATTTGTTTTTAGATTTCCTCCTTAACCCACTGTTTGTCTAAGAATGTGTTGTTTAACTTCCATATCCTTGTGCCTAACTTGTTTCTCTGGCCCTTAGTGATTTCCAATTTCATTCCATTGTGGTCAGAGAAATTACTTTGTATAATCTCAATCTTTCTGAATTCATTGAGAATTGTTCTGTGGCCTAGCATGTTGTCTATCTTGGAGTATGATCCATGTGCACTTGAGAAGAATATAAATCCTGCTGTATTTGGGTGTAGTGTTCTGTATATGTCTATTAAGTCCAGGTCCTCCAATGTATTGTTGAGAGCCTTTGTTTCTTTGTTGATTCTCTGTCTAGATGTTCTGTCTAATGATGATAATGGTGTATTAAAGTCCCCTGCTATAATTGTAGAGACATTTATTTCTCCACTTAGCTTTTCCAGAGTTTGCCTCACGTATTTTGAGGCACCCTGATTAGGTGCGTAAATGTTTATGATTGTTCTCTTTTCTTCAGAGATTACCCCTTTTACTAATATATAGTGTCCATCTTTGTCTCTTACAATAGTTTTGCATTTAAAGTCTATTTTGCCTGATGTTAGAATAGCTACTCCTGCCCTTTTTTGGCTATTGTTAGCTTGTAAAATTGTTTTCTAGCCATTTACTTTCAGCCTCCTTAAATCCTTGGGTCGCAGGTGGGTTTCTTGTAGACAGCATATAGATGGATCATGTTTCTTTATCCATTCTGTCAATCTGTTTCTCTTGGGTGGTGAATTTAATCCATTAACATTCAGTGTTATTACTCGCAATGAATTTCTTACTTCAGCCATATTTTCTTTGGGTTAATGTGTGCCATATGTTGTTTTGTTTCTGTTTTTGTCTTTTTAGATGTTTTTAAACTCTCCTCCAACTCTCTCTCCCTTGATTTTTCCTTTCAACTTGTAGAACTTCCTATAGTATTTTTGAGGTGCCGGTTTCTTATTGACATACTCTCTTAATTTCTGTTTATCTCAGAATATTTTGAACTCTCCATCATATTTGAATGCCAGTTTTGCTGGATAGAGAATTCATGGTTGGAAGTTTTTTCTTTTAGTACTTTGACTATGTCATACCACTGTCTTCTTTCCTCCATGGTTTCAGATGAGAAATCAGCACTTAATCTTATTGTGCTTCCCTTGCATGTGATGGTTGTCTTTTCTCTTGCAGCCTTGAGTATTTTGTCTTTGTCTTGAGCATTGGAAATTTTGACAAGTATATGTCTTGGAGTTGGCCTGTTGGGATTTATGCTGTTTGGGGTGTGCTTTGCTTCCTGGATCTGCCCATCCATCCCTCTCAATAAGGTTGGGAAGTTTTCAGCAATTATTCCCTTCAACACTCCTTCTTTTCCTTTTCCCTTCTCTTCCCCCTCTGGAATGCTCATAATGTGCACTTTTGTGCGTTTTGTGTTGTCAGTTAAATCCCTGAGTCCCTGATGGATTTTTTCTATTTTATTGTCTCTCTGTTTGACTATCTGTTTGATTTCAGCTGTATTGTCTTCCACATCACTAATTCTTTCTTCTGCCTGTTCAAATCTGCTGTTATGAGAATCCAGGGTCTTTTTTATTTCTTGGGTTGTGCCATTCATCACCATCATATCTGTTATTTTTTTGTGTATATTTACAATTTCTTCAATATATTCTCCCAGTGTCTTCTTTATATCCTTAATCTCTTCCTTCACTTCATTAAGTTGGCTCATGATATTTGTTTGGGAATGTTTGATTTGTTGTTTGATGTTCTGCATATATTCCTGGTTTTTAGTTTGTTCATTGGAGTGGTTCATGTCTTCCTGTTTTTCAGTATGGTTTGTAATTTTTTTTTGCCTTCTAGTCATCATTTTATCTCACTGGGTTTATTCAGTTATTAGTTTCTCTCTCCTCTAGAGTTTTATTTCATTGGTTGTTCTGTGTTTGTGTTAAGTTTTCTCTTTGACACTTTTTTTTCATATTTTGTTTCCTTGTTTCTTTCTATGTTACCTTGAAGGCAAAAATTAATGCCAGAGGAATCAAAAGATGTGAGAAAGGAAGAAGGATAATAGTAATATTGATAAAAGTTAGAAGAGGGGCCAAATAGGACTTAGTGAAATGAATATTTAACTTGTGTAGGCTGTGTAGAGTAATAGGAAAAAAAGTGGAGTACCTACGATGGACTGGGAAACCAAATAGAAGAATATATATATAATTATTTAGAAGGCTAGAATGATGAGGAGGGAGAGAAAGAGTAAAGAAAGGGCTAAAAGATAAAAGCTAATATTAATTAAAAAAAGAAGAAAACAAAATAGATAGACTAGAGATTGACACCCTTAAGTTGTGGGATAATGAAAAAGCATGGTGTCTAAGAACCACAACAGAAAGCAGAAGGCAGAGAGATGAAGGAAGGATAAGAGATAGGTTGTGATACAATATCAATATAGACAGAGAATGGGAAATCACTGAAGAAGAAGCACAGCAAAGAAGAGGTAAGCTAGCAGCACCTAATTAAAAAAAAAATGAAGGCAAACAGAAAGGGGGGAGGAAAGAGGAAAGAAAAGCAAGAGACAACAAATAAACAGAGAAAAACCAAACAATCACAGCAGCAAGCAGTCATACAAAGCTAAGGAGGAAGTGTTCCTTCTATGGTACTTGCGGCTCCTCTCAGCCTGCTTGCATTTATCAATTTCCCTTCAGGGTTCTATCTGCAGGTTTTGAGGCAGATTTTCAGTATTAGACTAAGTTACGAACAGGAATTCATTTTTTAAAGTGACTGTCTTTTTTTGTTTTTGGCGATATAAGGGACCCAAAAGAAGTCCTCTGCTAGATCACCCCCTTCACTGAGGGGACCCTAAATAGGCTCGTGGAAACTAATCAAGCCCTTCCCACTTCCTGGCCTCCCGAGGAGAGCTGAAACTTTGATGTTTGTCAGTGCAGAGCAATAAAATTGGCTGACTCTGCCCCCTCTGGGGCCAGGCCTCAGTGTCAGCGGGCTGCTGGGTAAATCAGGTTTTCTCAGCAGATTTACCTCTCCCCTCAGCCTGGTGCTGTTTCAAGCCAGCTTATCTGCTCCCCAAAGCTATGAGGGGGTCCAGGCAGCCAAATCCACAGAAGTTAAACCCCTCTCCACCTTCTGTCAGAGCCCTCCCTCCCTCAGAGTATGCTCCCTCACACTGGGAGCAGGAGTCACAGATGTAGGATTCATGGCTCCAACCAGCCATTTTCCCTGTGGGTGGGGCTCAGTCATCTGTGTTAACCACCACAGGCAGGCTCAAAACTCACAAATCTCCACCGATCACTCCATGGCGTCTATCTGCCCGCTGCTAGATGACCCAAGCTTCTTGCTCTGTGTGCCCACAGCACAGACCCTTGGGCAGGATCCCGTCCACAATCAGCCATCCCCAGAGAGTTAGTCATTGAGTACCCTCCTAAACCGATGCCATCTTGCCTCCCCCATAATCAGTTTAAAGAAACACAGTTTGTCTTGGGGAAAAGTCCCATCTGCTGTAGACCTCTGAAACTTACAAAACAATTTATCTGCTTCCAGTAAACAAATGGAGTGGCAAAGGATGAACATTTTCATTATAAAAAGGAAAATTTGGGAGGGAAACTTGAGTTATGGGTCCTCTACAGTTCAGTAAACCTGCAGGGCATACTTCATTAGATGTCAAAGTCTGAGAGTCATCCTTAAGATGATGTTGTTTTCTCCCTGGGGCCTCAAGAGGATCTACCCTTTCCACAGGCTTGCAGAATGGCCACTTTCTTCCACCCTCATCAAATATTTAGGTGTCAACCAAGCTCCAGACCTCACCCTCCAAGAATATTGGGGTGATTGCCACACTTTATTCAAACTTTGGGTTATAGTCTTAACCCACCTAATACAGTGAAGTGAAGACAGTATCCTCCCTAATCTTTGTCATACAGCTCCAGCCCTCTCAGAGCAACGAGATTGTGACCTGGCCTTCTCTAATCCATGGTAGACAGGCACACCCCTCTCAGACCTATGGGGTGCTGATCTTAACCACCCTAATCATTGAAAATATGTTCCACCCTCTCTGTATCCTGGGGTGGCAAAACTCTCCCTAAACTTTGGACAGGAACATCCACCCTCTTCAACTGCGGGGGCAAAGTCACCATCTCTGTACACATGGGTGGGATTCCTCTCTTAGCCCAACAGTGTTTTAATTCCAGATCTCAGTTTCCATGATTTCCCTCTTAAAGCTGTTTCTCCTTCATTCTCTCCCTTCTATGTCCCTTTTAGTCCAAGCTGACAGTGGTTTTGTTCATACAGCTCTCTCAAAAAGCTTGTTGATTAAGCATGCAAGAAGGAAGGGTCCAAGCTATTAGGTAGTAAGACTTCCCACAACTCTTTCTGAGATACCCAAATCTTCAATCCTGATTTATAAGTTACAAGTTTAGTTAAGTCCTCAAATGGGGCACTATCTTCTGGGGGCTTGATTTTCAGAGGCTTGGGATTTCCAGAATCAGTTTCTGGTTTATTTGTGCCCAATAATTTAGTTCTAAACTTATTTCTATCATCTAGCATTTTGCTATAAGCTGCAAGGAGAAGCCAACAGCATTCTCCAAGTTTACTTTGGAAAGTTCTTCAGCTAAATGCCCAGGCTTACCATTTTCAAATTCTGCCTTCCATAAAACACCAGAAATTAATTTTTCTAAGTTCTCTGCAGCTTTAAAACATGGACCACCTTTCCTCCAGTTTCCAATAATAGTTTCATCATTTACTTCAAAGGCATCATAAAAAGACTCTTTGGAGTCCATATTACTATGAACAGTCTCTTAAAAGCACTGTAGGTCTTTTCTACCAAGCATCTCACAATTCCTCAAAAAAAAAAAATACCCCTTTCCCATTTACAAAGCTGTTCCAGCATCTTGGTAATTGCAAAAGCACTTCCCCACTCTCTGGTACCAAATTATGTACTAGTCAGCAAAAAGGGTACTGATGCAAAATACCAATAATCTGTTGACTTTTATAAAGTGCATTTATTTGGGGTAGAGCTTACAATTACCAGGTCATAAAGTATTAGTTACTTCCCCCACAAAAGTCTGTTGCCACATGTTGGAGAAAGATGTCTGCCAAGGGTTCAGTCTTCCTGGATTTCTCTCTTCCTGGGGCTTGTTTCTCTCTGGGCTTAGCTGCCCTGCTCTCTCCACAAGGCTGACTGCAGACTATCAGGCTATTGGCTCTGTCTCTCTCTCTGGGGTTTGTTTCTCTTCAGGCTCAGCTCCTCTACTCAGTCTGTGTGCTTACTTCCCTTGGCTCCAGTATTAAATCTCCAAACTCCCTTCTCTGTGGTGCAGTTTCTCTGTGAGTCCCTGACCATCAAGGAGGTGGGATGCGATGTCCCACTGATGTGACCCAATCAAAGCCTTAATCATCATTTAATTAAGTAAAAGTGAAACTTCTGAATCCCATATAATCTAATATGCCTGGAAGGACAACCAGTTTACAAAAATAATCCAATATCTATTTTTGGAATTCATAAGCAATATCAAAAAGCCACAATATGCAACATACCAAATTCACAGCTCTCCAGATGAAAATGCTTTAATATTTTGAGTTAAGAGAAGTGCCATAAATGAATAACAGATGTATTTTACTCAATTTTTGAAGTCAACCACCACACCAAATTAAGATCTCTAGATGAAACTACTATTTTAACATTCTTCTTAAGTCTAGGTAAGAACCTAGAAATGAATGAAACATGTATTTTCCTCAGTTTGGGAAAATCTGCAGCATATTAGATTCACAATTCTCTAGATGAAACATGTTTAAAATTTGTTAGTAAAGATAAGTGCATACAAGTGATTGCAACATGTAGTTTACTCAGTTTATGAAAGTCTCCAAATACCGGATTCAGAGCTTTTATTGATGATCTAGTAGTTTAACATTTTCATAATAAAAGATAAGTGCCTAGGTGTCAATGAAATATTTGTTTTATTCAGTTTATGAAAATAAGCAACATACAAAATTCACTGCTCTCTATAGGACACTATTGTTTTAACAATGTTAATTTGTCAAAATATGTGCCTAGAAGTTAAGAAAACATAAATTTTACTCTGTTTGCAAGAGTAAGCAACATACTAGATTCACAGTTCTCCAGATGAACAAGTCTTTTAATAGTTTGTAAGTCAAGACATGTGACAAGAAGTGAAGAAACATGTATTCTCCTAGATTTTTGGAACTGAGCAATATACTGGATTCACATCTCTTTAGATGAAATTTATAGTTTAACATTGTTAGTAAGTCAAGATAGCAAATTTACAGATCTCTTGGTGGAAAAAGTGTATTGACATTATTTTTGAATCATGATAAATGCCTAGAAGGGAATGAAACATATATTTTATTCATTTTGCATAACCAAGCACCATAACAGATTCAGATCTCTCTAATGAAGCTACTACAACAACATTGTTAAATCTTAAGAGGATAGATGTGAATGAAACATGTATTTTCCTCAGTTTGCAAAACTGAGCAACATACCAGATTCAAAACCCTTACAGAAACCTGTGCTTTGTCATTGTTAGTAAGTCAAGTGAAGTGGATAGAAGTGAATGAAGTATGTATTTTTCTGAGTTTGCAAAACTAAGGAAATATGGTTCAGAGCTCTCTAGATGAAACTTGAGTTTTAACATGCTTAGTAAGTCAAAATAACTGCATAGAAGTTAATGGAGCATGTATTTAACACAGTTTCCAAAATTAAGCAACATAACAGATTCACAGCACTTAAAAGAAAACTTGTGCTTTGTAATTATTAGTAAGTCAAGATAAGTGGATAGAAGTTAATGATGCAAATATTTCACACAGTTTGTGAAAATAAGAAACATACTGGATTCACAGCTCTCTAGATGAAACATGTTTTAACATTGTTGGTAAGTCAACATAAGCCCATAGAAGTGAATGAAGCATATGTTTTACTCAGTTTACACTACTAGTTATCATAATGGGTTCACAGCTCTCTAGATGAAACTATAGTTTAGCACTGCTTGTAAGTCAAGATAAGTGACTGGAAATTACTGAATTCTGAATATTATACAGTTTGTGAAACTAAACAACATACTAGATCCACAACTCTCCAGATGAATCTTATGTCTTAACATTGTTAATAAGGAAAGGTAAGTGCCTAAAAGTGAAAGAAACATGTATTTTACTCAGCTCTGAAAGTTTGCCAAATATTATATTGATAGCTCTCTACATGAAACTAGTTTTTAAAAACATTCTTAGTAAGTCACAATAAGTCACTATAAATGAGTGAAATATGTATTGTCTTCAAACCAGGTAACATTGAATTTACAGATCTCAGGGTGATACTAGTATTTTTACATTATTATTAGTGCCTAGAAGTGAATGGAAGATTTTTTTCCCCCCAAATTTGTGAAACTACACAACAAACTGTATTCAGAGCTCTCTAGGTTAAACAAGTATTTTAACATTGTTAGTAATTCAAAATAAGAGCTTACAAGTGAAGGAAACATATCACTTAATTTGTGAAACTAGACATATACTGTTCTCACAGCTCTTTATGTGAAACTAGTGTTTTAACATTGTTTTGTGTCAAGATAAGTGACTAGAAATGAATAAAACAGATATTTTCCTCAGTGAGGGAAGCTAAGCATCATATCAAAACCACAGCTCTCTGGATGATACTAGTATTTTTACATTGTTAATAGGTCAAGATAAGTGCATAGAAATGAATGATACTGTATGAATGAATTACTATGAACCACATATATTGTGTAACATTTTGTTTGATTCAAAAAATAATTTATTTGTATCCATTACATTTAATTGAGAAATGTATATATTTATTCATCTGTACTTCCTTTTTAGTTTTTAATTGTTTATATTTTCAAATATTAAATGTACAAAATAGAGTAAAAAAAAAAAGAAATGAATGAATCTTATATTTTATTCAGTTTGTGAAACTAAGTAACATACCTGATTCATAGCTCTATAGGTAACTAGTGTTTTAACATTGTAAGTCAGGATAACTACCTCAAAGAATATAAATATATATTTTGCTCATTTTGTGAAATTGAGTAATATACAGGATTAAAAGCTCTCTAGAGGAAAATGCTATTTTAACATAGTAATTTAAGATAAATGTCTAGAAGTTTATAAGAATGAATGAAACATGTCTTTTATTTAGTTGTGAAACTAAACCACATAGAGCCAAGGGCTCTAGAGATATCTGGACACTATAGGTATGGCACACAGTTCTAGACAATCGGCACCCCATGAGTGGGCCTTACCTTGGAATATATGTTAACCTATTTCACCAATGTAACAAAGTTAGATTTATTTATAATATCCCTCCACATAGTTCTTCTGCCACTTTTATTTGAACCAGTAATTAGTAACAAGATAAGTAACTAGAAGTGAATTAAACATGTATTTGCCTGTTTGCAAAACTGAGCAACATCCCAGATTCAAAAATCTCTATAAGAAACTAGTGCATTAACATTGCTAGTAAATAAAGCTAAGTAGTGAGTAAGTAAGTCAAGCTTAAGGGAATGGATCATTATTTTCCTCAGTTTGTGAAACTATGCAACATATCAGATTCACAGCTCTTTAGATGAAGTTGTGTTTTAACATTGTAAAGTCATGAAAATTACAATTAACATAACTTACGAATGATAGTTAATAGTAATATTGTGATATTTTGAAGCAATGGCAAGTAGATATATTTCAATACTAAAAGAACAATAGGGGGTATAAGGGGACATGGGATTTTTCCTTTTGGAGAAGTAAAAACTTTCTAAAATTGACAGGTGATGACAGCACAACTCTATGATGAAAATGAGAGCCACTGAATATATACTTTGAATGGATTGTACACCCATGGGACTGTATAAAACAGGGAATCCAGTGGTGGATGATGGACTCTTGTTAAAAGGACAAAAAAATAGAACATTTTCTCTTGAACAATAACAATTATATAATACTAACACAGTTAAAATTGGCTGGGTTGGGAGAAAATTCACCAAATGTAAGATATGGGCTATAGTTAGTAATATTTTGACAATACTTTTGCATGGTTTGTAACAAATGTTTCACAACAATGCAAAGTGTTGGATGTGGGGAAATGTGTGGAACCCTTGTCTAAAGATATGCATGTTTGTTTTATAAAATCACAAATATTGGGGGGAAAAAGATGGCGTCGGCTTAGGAGGGCGACTGCAAGCAGCTCCCAGATCACGGCAGAGAGTGGACAGGGTGCGGCACGGGTGTCTGTGCTGTGGATGTGTGGAGTAAGAAGCTTGGGACATCTATCTGGACAGATCGATGTTGTGGACTGAACCACAGAGATTCGTGAGTTTTAAGCCTGCCTGTGGTGCTTAACACAGTCGGCTGACCCCCACCCTTACAGGGAAAA
>JAQZBX010043948.1:0-21510 GCA_029593785.1 Cabassous unicinctus
CTGAGGGATACTGATAATGGTTTGAATACTTTCTAGGGAGAGTGACTGCTCCCCAGGGGTAAGAATGAATCCTAAATAAGAGAATTTTTTAAGAAATTTGGGCATTAGATGCTGTATTAGTCAGCCCAAAGGAGTGTTAATGTGAAATACCAAAAATGGGTTGGTCTTTATAAAGGGTATTTATTTGGGGTAGAAGTCCACAGATACCAGGCCATAAGCGTTAAGTTTCTTTTCTCACCAAAGTCCATTGCCACGTGTTGGAGCAAGACATCTGCCGATGTTTGCCAGGGTTCAGGCTTCTTGGGTTCCTCTCTTCCCAGGGCTGTGTTTTCTCTCAGGGCTTAGCTACTCTGGTTCCTCCACAAGGTCAGCTGTAGACTCTCATGTGAATGGCTCACTTCTCTTCTCTTGGGGCCTTCTCTCCAACATCAAAACTGCTTCTCAAAAACTGCTCCCTTTGTTCTTTGCCTTGCCTTTTATATTCAATTCCCCAACCCATCAAGGGGTGGGGCTCAATACCCTACTGATGTGGCCCAGTCAATGCCCTAATCATAACTTAATCATGCCCAGATTAATAGATCAGTTTACAAGCATGATCCAATTATATTTTTGGAATTCATAATTACATCTAATTTCCCAACTGCTACAGATCCCAATATTTGGTAGCTCCTGTCAGCTAAGAAGTTGAGGACTAGAATGGTGTTGGTATCTGAAACTCCTTTTTTGGGGTAACAGAGTAGGAGGTCATCAATATATTGCAAGAGGTAACTCTGAGATAAGTTATGGTCAGCTAGGTCTTGAGCTAAGGCATTTCCAAAAATATAGGGGCTATCCCAGCATCCTTGTGGCAGTATGGTCCAGGTGAGTTGGGCCAGAGATTTACCATTGGACTCCTGACACGTAAAGGTGAAAAGAAACTGAGAGTCTGTGTGGAGTGAGATGCAGAAAAATGCATCTTTTAAATCAAGGACAGTGAACCAGGCCA
This sequence comes from Cabassous unicinctus, assembly GCA_029593785.1. NCBI lineage: Eukaryota > Metazoa > Chordata > Mammalia > Cingulata > Chlamyphoridae > Cabassous > Cabassous unicinctus. Next base: position 986 of record JAQZBX010043948.1, read on the forward strand.
CAATTTTGAGGACCTAGTTTAATACAGTCTAAGGATTGGTACTACAAATTTATTGACTGCTCTTAGGTCATGGAATAATTGCTATGTGCTATTCAGGCTTTTCACTGGGAGAAATAAAGAATTACAAGGAGACTGGCATGGTACTAAGAGGCTGTATTAGTCAACCAAAAGGGTGCTGATGCAAAATACCAGAAATCTGTTGGCTTTTATAAAGGGTATTTATTTGGGATAGAAGCTTACAGTTACCAGGCCATAAAACATGTTACTTCCCTCACCAAGGTCTGTTGCCATGTGTTGAAGCAAGATGTCTACCAAAGTATGACAAGAGATCAGGCTTCCTGGGTTCCTCTCTTCCTGGGGCTTGTTTCTCTCTGGGCTCACCTGCCCTGCTCTCTCCTCAGGCCATCTGTAGACTGTCAGCAACCAGCTCTGTCTCTCTCCCCAGGGCTTGATTCTCTCTGGTCTCACCTGCTCTGCTTCTCTGTGTTCTTCTCCTGTGTGTTTACTTCCTGAGGTTCCAGCATTTAAAATGCCAACTCTCTTCTCTGCCATGTATTTTCTGCTGTGAGTGCCCTCTCACCTAGAGGATGGGGATTCAACATCCTACTGACATGGCCCAATCAAAGCCCATATCATAATTTAATCATGCCAAGGTACAGACCAGTTTACAAACATAATCCAATATATATATTTTTAATTCATAAACAATATCAAACTGCTACAGAGGCCATTGTCTAATAAAAATTTTTTAATCATGCTTTTAAGGACTTTGACAGTTTCTTCCTTGAGAGGGTATTTCTTCTTGTGGGGATAGGGTTGGTCAATTTTATAAGCAATGGAGACTGGGAGTATCTGAAGGGCTTATTCTAGGGTTCATATGTCCTACATTAGGATACTTATTTGTCTAAATATTTCCTGGGGAACTGTGCTTGAGTGGGCCTGCAGGTTTGAGTCTGGAAACACAGCTAGGGAGATGGCTGATACTGAAGAGATTAGAGTTGGATCTATTAGCTGGATAGTGATCTCTAGAGAACAAAGGAGGTCTCAGCATAAAAGCAGAATAGGGCACTCAGGGATAATTAGGGACTGGTGACTTACAGGTAGTTTACTTATTTTACAAGGGAGTGGTTTGGCCACATGTCTAGTTTTGAACTTCCCATTCTCTCCCATCACCGGACACATCCTGGAAGAGGGACGTCCGGAGTGGCAGCTCAGGACCAGGTGTGTGGCTTCTATGTCAATTAGGAAGTTAATAATAATCTTACCTGCCATGTCCAGGGTCAACTGATGCTCTTCCTGATTGATGGTTTGTGGTGTTATCCATGGAGCCATGTTTGGCACTGGGACCTCTTCAATCTTCTTCAGGCATAGTGAGCAGGGCTTGCAGTATAGCCCAGTGACTCTTTTGGGGGCCAGTGCACTTCCAGGCCCTATGCCCAGGCTTCCTGCTCTTAGGACTTGGCCCTGGTGGGCCCCAGTGATGAGGCATCTGATGGCAGGCACTCTTTCAATGACCTGACTCTCCACAATTGAAGCAGGATCCCTTTGACTTGGAGCCTTGGTTTGGGTGACTGCAAGGGTGCCTTTAACAGTTACTGCTATAATTTGGGACTGTTCCCTAGACATTTGCCTACCAATCCTTATCTTTTCCTCCTCCTTGGCCTGGTAACAGTTCTTGAAGACAGAGAAGGCAGAATCTAGAAGGGTGTTCATGGAAGTTTGGGGGCCCAGGGAGAGTTTTTGTAGCTTTCTGAAAATGTCAGGGAATGATTGGTTAATGAAGTCTGTCCCTAGATGAATTTGGCCTTCTCAGGAGTTTGGGTATACCAGAGGATATTTTTTAATGGTTCTACTAATATACACTGAAACAAGGCTGGGTCTTCTTCCTCTTCTTGAGGTACTTTTCTAAGCTTGTTATAGTTAATGGGTTTAGTGGTACACTTCCTCATGATCATATGGTCCCTTGTCCTTAGGTCTGCCTGTCCCTGTGGATAATTCCAGTTTGGGTCTGTATATGGGATGGCTACTGCCCCAACAGCATATTGGTTAGGCTTTTGGGCTGCCACTTTATAGGTGTAAGCTAGGGCTTCAGTTCAAATGCAAAGCTTTTCATCTGAGGTACAGCAAGTGGATAGAATTATGTGCATGTCACCCCAGGTTAACTCAAAGGACAGAATAAAATGCTAAAACTCTTCAGTGAAATTGGCTGGGTCTTCTGATAATTGGCCTAGATGTTTTTAATACTGAGAAAGATCCATTATAGAGAAAAGGATATCAATTTGAATTGTTCTTGCATTCTCATTAGCTACCTTTTGCAAGGGGTAAAAGCCTGTGGGCTTTTTCCCTGGATTGAAAGAGGATCTGCTTTGGGTGTGACCCCCTGGACTGGACCCTGTGTTGTAAGGGGGAGGGGCTGAGGCACCTGTACGAGGGAGTTTATGAGAGCCTCCGGGTTGGGGACAGGGTGATGGGCTGCTAAGGAGGGGATGATCTGGGATGTCTTCCTTTTCAGAAGGGTGTTGCTTATGCATAACACATGCAGCAAGAGTCCTTTAGACCCCTCTCTCAATATAGGGTCATAAAAAGTTGGATATATGGGTGTATTAGCCAAAGGGGTGCTGATGCAAAATACCAGAAATCAGTTAGTTTTCATAGTGGGTACTTATTTGGGGTAGAAGCTTACAGTTACCAGGCCATAAAGCATAAGCTGCTCCCCTCACCAAAGTCTATTGCCGCATGTTGGAGCAAGACGGTTGCCAACATCTGCAGGGTTCAGGCTTCCTGGATTCCTCTCTTCCTGGGGTTCATTTCTCTCCAGGCTCAGGTACTCTGTTTTCTCCACAAGGTCACCTGTAGACCATGAGGCTTTCTAGGCTTTGTCTCTCTCCACAAGGCCAGCTGTAGACTATCAGGCAACCAGCTCTGTCTTTCTCCCTGGGGCTCGATTCTCTCTGGGCTCATCTGCTCTGCTTCTCTGTGTGCTTACTTCCTCAGCTCCAGCTCAAAACTCCAACCTCCCTTCTCTGTGGTGTAGTTTTCCTGTGAGTCCCTGCCTACCAAGGAGGCAGAGATTTAATGTCCTACTGACATGGTCCAATCAAAGCATTAATCATTATTTAATCAAGTAAACCTCTGAATCCAATATAATCTAATATGCCCAGAGGAAAAGAACAGTTCACAACATAATTCAATATCTATTTTTGGAATTCATAAATAATGCCAAACTGCTACAATGGAATTCCCATCCACTTCCCTTCCCTCTTACATAATAGATCCAACTGAAGTATGAACTTGTAATTGAGGATCCCATTTAATGGCCATTCCTGGCCATCTTCTAGCTTATACTGAGGCCAAACAGAATAGCAGAAGATTAATTTCTTCTTTTTCAGAGCTTTGGTGAGCAGATAATCCCAATTCCAAGGAAAGCATCCCAGGAGAGTATTTATGGGGATGCTGGAAGAAGTGCCCATCTTCCTAGGGGATAAAAATAAACCAAATGCCTATCAGGCCAACTGACCTCCCAGTTAATGTCCTGAAGACAGTAAAAAAATACCCGTCATTTCATCATCCCAGAAATAAAGGGCCTGTCTGCTGGGCATCTGCAATGCCCCTACAGTCTTGGGAGATGTGTGTGTCAAGCCCTGAGTGGTTGTTTGAAGTCCCCTACAGGGATCTCAAGACCAAAACTGACAAGCCAGCAGTCACCCTAGAGTACTGTATAAACAATTGGCTGAAATACTGACCAGAGGATTACTGCTTGGGGTAAGGGAACTTGCCCAGTGATTTGACTTAAACCAGGGCTGAAGAGCCAGAAATAAAAGCCCAAAAAAGGAACTAATATTCTCTTGCCTAACACTCCCCTGTGAAGCACAAATGAGAACATGTCTAAGGGGACAGTGTAGGATGAGATAGTGTGTGTATGGGTACAGATCATGTAAAAGGTTGCAGAATGTTGTGGAGTTGCTTATTCATGACACAAGCAGACTCCTACATGACTTAGGGAATGTCCCCAGTCAGGTCTTAAGGGTGGTGTTACCTGCTGCCCAAAGTCTCCTTGAATCTGCATAGTGCAGAGACTAGTCCCTGCCACCTCTGTGGAGGGAGCCAGAGGACTCTGAGTAGACTGAATAATATCCTGTGGGAACTAATTTAGAAAATTGCTTGAAGTGGTGGGAGGAGAGAGTGAACAAACAAAAGAGGGCACAGACAGGCTCTGATTAGAAGTCAAGACTAACCAGTCTTCATCAGATGGAGGAGTGTGATACCAGTGCTCCTGGCTGGCTCACCAAAAGATGCTGGTGGCTGGTCTTTGGCCATGTTGTAAGAAAGAATTGAAGGATGCACCACAGTTTAAGCAAGCAAGCAAAGAGTCTACTGTAAAGCAAAAGTACACACTCAAGATGGGAGTGTGGGTGTGCTCAAGAGGGTGATGTGTCCTGGGGCTGGGGATGGAGCTTTCTTAAGGTTGTCGCCCTTCCTTACTTTATGTAAATGAAGACTTGTAAGTTGCAACATTCTCATTGGTCCTGTCATATGCAAAAGAAGGATTAGAAACAAAACACTCTCATTGGTTCTACATGCCTGCTGGCCTGAGTGTGGGTCAGGGGAGGAGGTATAAATGGGCTTCTCCTCTGTTGTTTTATGCACCCAACCTTGAGCAATTGCCTCATCCCTTGTTGGTGGGACTTTCCACTATTATTGGTATCTCTCCATTGCAGGCACAAACACAAATGGTCAACTACAAGCAGGAGGTTCACATAGTACTAGCTGCTTTACCTTTGTTGCCCTAGTGCTTTCCCTTGGTATGTTTTCTTTCCCCCAAGTCCTGTTCTAGTGTGCCTCAATGTGACCTCTTTAACCCAAAGTACATGGTGGTTTACTAGAAACCACACAGTTAACAATGACCAACCTGTAGGGCATAGTAAATATTTAGTCTCTATATGGCAAGGCTCTTTTTACTTTCATAAGAAAGGAACATAGTATAGGAGTCAGACCCCTTGTAGCTTTTCTCCAAGCACCTCCAAGGTTTTAATAGCAGAAGAAATTATAACACTTGAGGCAGAAATTTCTGGTGGGCTTTTCAAGCAAAGGAAAATGGTGGTTAAATGAGACAAAGATATCAGATAACAATGAAGAAGATGATGGCTTTGATCCTATTTTTTTAGTTTACACCTAATTCCTTAAAGGTAAAAGATACCCTTATTATCTTCTTCAAGAACATTATTTTGTATGTGGATGCAATATATATTGTATTTACCAGTAATTGGTTTGGCTGTTTTCTGTTACAGAGACTATGCTGTTCCTCAAATGACTATTTTTATTTATTTATTTTTAATTTTTATTGTACTTTTTAAAATATACTTAGATTACATAAATGTTACATAAAAAATGTAGGAGAATCCCCTGTGCCCTACTATGTAGCCCTCCCAAACTTTTCCACATTAACAACATCCCTCGTTAGTGTGGTACATTTGTTAAAATTGATTAACACATTTTGGAGCATTGCCATTAAGTGTGGATTATAGTTTACATTGTAGATTACACTCTCTCCTGTATAGTTTTGTAAGTTATGCTAAGATATGTAATGGCCTGAATCTGCCATTGCAATGTCATTCAGGACATTCAGGACAATTCCCCCATATGATACCTGTTTTCCCTCTCCTTCTGCTCAGAACCTCTAGTGGCCACTGTCTCCACATCAATGATAAAAGTTCTTCCATTGATAGAATCACAATAAGTCTATAAGTAGAATATCAGTAAGTCTACTCTAGTCTATCATTCATTCCCCTATCCTGAGAATTCTGGGATGGTGTTGCCCACTCCAACTCTAACTGAGAGGGGTTTAGATCCTATGGGGCAGATGGATGGGACTATCTTGCTTGCAGTTGCAGACTCTTGCTGTTCCTTGGGATGGCCATTGCCCATCATCATCTCTTTGTTAATTGTCCTGGGTGAATCCAATGAACTGGAGAGTAGGTTTTGCAGCTCTGCTGAGATTCAGGGCCCGACTGGCACATGGAAAGTCCAAAGACTTAAGGCTCTTGGACATATACCTATCAACTCTAGTACTAACTATAGGTTCAAATAGAAGGGGCAGAAGAACCACGTGTAGGGAAACCATGACCAAATCTAACTCTGTCACAGTGGAGAGCATAATTTCCAAAGTAGGGCCCACTGGCTGGGTGCTAAACCCTTGAGCTGTCAGATCTGCCTATAGTGTTTGGATGTCTCCAGAGCCCTCAGGAGCCCCACTATTTAAGGCAATATTTTCTGTGGCAGTCAATGAGATCCTGCGGAGATATGCATAAGCATAATCTCTGGAATGACTTCCCGACTCACTTTGAAGTCTCTTAGCCATAAAAGCTCATTGTCATTACTCATTCCTCCTTTTGGCCAAGGTCTTTTTCCAGTTGCATGGCTAGTTGTTGAGTGGTAAAAATCCTTCAGTGCCAAGGAGGCTCATCCTCAGGCATCATATCCCACATCAGAGCGGGGAGGTAATGCATTTATATGCTAAGTTTGGTTTAGAGAGAGACCACATTTATGCAACAAGGAGGCTCTCAGGAGGTACCTCTTAGGCACCCTATAATACTACGCTAAGTTTCAATTTCAAAAGAAAAAGTTCATAAGTAGTTTTTCAGTATCAAGGGCCCACCAATGGTCCATCCTCCATCATTAGTCACTGTCCCTGTACTTGGGGGATTCTTTCTGTCCCATTAGAGAATGCGGCAGAACCACTCAGGATGGGAATTGGATATTCTTTCAGTTATTGTGAGGATTTCCACCTACTATGACAATGCCCCATGAACACTTGAACTCTTTCATATGCCTTATAGGTATGCCCCAGGTGAACCTCTCCCATGCATCCCCCATCACTGTCACCCCACACCAATCATCCTCACCTGCCACAGTTGTAATCCTTCTGTGATCCAAAACTTCTTCAAAAATGAAGCCAACAAAAATGAATAAAATAAATAAGAAAATGAATAATGATAGTTTTGAAAATGAAAAGTAAAACACAAAAAATTAAAAGAATTTGTAATTGCAAAAAATAATTAAAAAATAAAATTAAAAAAATAAATTATAGTATTAAGTACTTCATCACTGTAAGATATGCTGTCTTGTATGTACAGTGACATTTTCCTCCATTTATTCTTCCAGTGTCTTATTTTTTTCATTTTATCTTCAAAGAAACTTTAGGTTTACAGAAAAATCATGTGCAGAATATAGGGGATTCCCATATACCCATCATCCTCCCTCTTTACTCCATTCCCCTTTTAATAACTTTTTACATGTAGGTGGTACATTTGTGACAATTGATGTACAAATATTGAAACATTGCTACTAACCATGGTCAATGATTTACATTATGGTTTACATTTTGGACCACACACTTTTATAAATTTTGGTGAAATTTAACATGGGCTATATCCATGATTGCAAGATAATGAGAACAATTCCAGTGCCCTAAAAATGCCCCATGTTGCATCTATTCTATTCTTCCCACCCCTCAGGACCCACGACCACCAAGCTTCACTTCTTGAAAAGCAAGATTTATAGTTACTTGCAATAACATTGAAGGCTTGGCATACTGGCCTGTCCTCCTGTATTAGGCACTGCGTATGCTCGAAAGAAACTGTCACCCTTCTATTTGAGAACAAAGCAGAACTCCCAAGGATGGACATCCAAAATCTTCCTTTTTATTGTGTGGGTCTCCACCCACTGATACAGTGCACTGTGACAGGATGAACACTCACATACTCCCTGGAAGTGTGCCCAAGGTGTGCCTCATGCTCCCCCACATCTAACTCCCTAAACCACTAACCTTCCCCCAGCCGTGCTTGCCAAAAAAAATTCCCAACATTGTAGTTTCAACCACATAACATAAATCCCCAGAGTTTATCTGCTTCCCTGCAACCCTCCCCCCAGTTCCATGGATAGTGGAAAACCTTCCCATCCTATACCCCTTACAGGTCAGCACCAACCAATCCAATAACATCACTGCACCACTATCATGCCCATCCACTGCACAACTACATCCTTCTACCTTATCATAGATTTTACCCATATGGGCATTGTCTTGCAAACCACTACTCCCTTTTTGTCTCCTGTAAACCTATCTTCCAGACTCTAGCTCTGTGATTCTGCTCAATTTGCTTAATTCATGTCAGTTAGGTATATATTTGTCCTCCAGTGCCTGGCTTGCTTCACTCAACATAAAGTCTTCAAGATTCATCCATGCTATCCCATGTGTTAATACTGCATTCTGTCTGATAGCTGAGTAATATCTCATGGTATGTATATATCAGATTTTGTGTATGCATTCATCTCTTGATGGACATTTGGTTTTTTTCCAATTTTGTGTAATAGTTAATAATGTTGCTATGAACATTGGAGTTCATATATCTGTTCACGTCCCTGCTTTCAATTCTTCTGGGTATATACCCAAAAGTGGGATTGCTGAATCATATGGCATTTCTGTAGTTAGTTTTTGAGGAACCACCAGACTGTCCTCCACAATGGTTGCACCATTCTGCATTCCCTCCAACAGTGGGTAAGGGTTCCCATTCCTCCAAATCCTCTCCAACACTTGTAGTTCTCTGTTATTTTAACAGCCTCCATTCTAATAGCTCTAAGAAGATATCTCATTGTAATTTTGATTTGCATTTCCTTAATAGCTATTGATGTTGAGCATCTTTTCATGTTCTTTTCAGCCATTTGTATTTCTTCATTGGAGAAGTGTCTATTCAAATCACTTGCCCATTTTTTAAAATATAATAAACTTTTTAATAAAGATACTTAGATTACATAAATGTTACACAAAAATTATAGGGATTCCCATATGCCCCATCTCCCACACCTCCCACATAAACATCCTTCATTAGTGTAGCACATCACCTGCAATGGATCTACACATCCCAGGGCTTTGCCATTGAGCATGCACCATATTTCACATTGTAGACCACACTCTCTTCCCCACAGTTCTGCATGTTATATAATGATATAAAATGGCCTATATCTGTCATTGCAATGTCACTCAAGATAATTCCCAAGCCCCGAAAAAGCCCCTGTATTACAACTGCTTTTCCCTCTCCCTGCCCCCAGAGAGTCCAGTGGCCACTGGCTCCACATTTCCAGGGAATGGAGAGAGTCTGCAGCTGCAGGCAGGATAATCCCATCCATCTTATCCATGGGATATAAGCCCCTTCTCACTTGGAGGTGGAGTGGGCATCACCATCCCAGACTATTCAGGATGGGGGAAGAGCTATGGACTAGAGTGGATTTACTGTTATAGACATATTGTGATTCAAGCAATGGAAGAACTTACAACACTTGCCCATTTTTAAAATGGATTGTTTGTCTTTTTATTTTCAAGGTGTATGATTTCTTTATATATTCTGGGTATATATACCAGAATAGGTATTAGTTCCCTATAAGATATAGAATTGCCAAATATTTTCTCTCTTTGAGTAGGCTGCTTTTTCACTTTCTTGACATACTCCTTTGAGGTGCAACCTTTTTTAATTTTGAGGAGGTCCCATTTATTTCTTTAGTTGCTCATGCTTTGTGTATAAAGTTCATGAATCCATTTCCTAGTACAAGATTATATAGATGTTTCTCTACGTTATCTTCCAAGATCTTTATGGTCTTGCCCCTTATATTTGGATCTTTGATCCATCTTGAATTAATTTTTTTATAAGGTATGAGATCTTGTTGCATTCTTAATCTTTTGGATATCGATATCCAGTTCCCCAACACCATTTGTTGAAGAGGCCATTCTTTCCCAGTTGAGTGGGCTTGGTGGCCCTGTCAAATATCAGTTGAATTTAAATGCAAGGATCTATATCAGAATTCTCAATTCAGTTCCATTGTTCAGTATGTCTGACCAATGCCATGCCACTTTGGTCACTGTAGCTTTGTAGTATGTTTTAAAGTCAGGTAGTGTGATTCCTCCTATTTTCTTTTTCTTTTTCAATATGTCTTTGACTATTCAGGGCCCCTTGCCCTTCCAAATAAATTCCATAGTAAGCTTTTCCAATTCAGTAAAAAATGTTGTCATAATTTTTATTGGGATTGTGCTAAATCTGTAAATCTGTTTTGACAGTATAGACAGCTTAATGATGTTTAGTCTTCTTATTCATGAACAGGGAATATTCTTCCATTTATTTAGATCTTCTTTGATTTCCTTTAACAGTGTTGTGTAGTTTTCTGGGTACAAGTCATTTCCATCTTTAGTTAAATTTATTCTTAGGTAGCTGATTCTTTTATTTGCTTTTGTAAATGGGAGTTTTTTCTTGATTTCCTCCCCAGATTGCTCATTTTTTGGTGTACAGAAATGATACACCAGTAAAGATCAAGATTTTTGTACATTGATATTCTAACCTGCCACTTTAATGAACTTATTTATAAGCTCTAGAAGCTTTGTTGTAGATTTCTCAGAGCTTTCTATGTATAGGATCATATCATCTGCAAATAGTGAAATTTTTAGTTCTTCCTTTCCAATTTGGATGCTTTTTATATCTTTTGCTTGCCTAATTCTTTGAGCAAGTACTTCTAACTCAATGATAAATAAGAGAGGTGACAGTGGGCATCCTTGTATTTCTCCAGATCTTAGTGGGATAGATTTCAGGATTTCACAATTGAATATGATTTTAGCTGTGTGTTTTCCATGTGTACCTTTTATCATGTTGAGGAAGTTTCTTTCTGTTCAAAATTTTTGAAGAAAATGTGCTGTATTTTGTCGAATACTTTTCTGCATCTATAGAGATTATCATATGAATTTTTCTTTCAATCTGTTTATGTGGTGTATTATAGTGATTGATTTTCTTATGTTAAACCATCCTTGCATACCAGGGGTGAAATCCACTTGGTCATGGTGTATAATTCATTTGATTATAGAGATTATATATATGAATTTATATGAATATATAGAGATTATCATATGAATTTTTCTTTCAATCTGTTTATGTGGTGTATTATAGTGATTGATTTTCTTATGAAAATCATATATCTATAGAGATTATCATATGAATTTTTCTTTCAATCTGTTTATGTGGTGTATTATAGTGATTGATTTTCTTATGTTAAACCATCCTTGCATACCAGGGGTGAAATCCACTTGGTCATGGTGTATAATTCATTTGATGTGTTGTTGAATATGATTAACAAGTATTTTTTTTAGGATTTTAGCATCTAGGTTCATTAGAGACATTGGTCTATAGTTTTCATATTTTTGTGGTGTCTTTCCTTGACTTTGGTATTAGGTTGATATTGGTATCATAGAATGAGTTTGGCAATGTTCCCAAAACTTTTAATTTTTTGAAGAGTTAGGCAAGATTGATGTTATTTCTTTCCAGAACAGATAGAATTCACCTGTTAAGCTATCTGGTCCTGGGCACTTCTTAACTGGGAGGTTTTTCATGATTAGTTCAATCTCATTACTTGTGATTAGTCTGTTGAGTTCATCAATTCCTTCTTTCATCAATGTAGGCTGCTTGTCTGTTTCTAGGAATTTGTCCATTTCCTCTAATTATCATCTTGGCGTTACACAATTTTTCAAAGTATGCTCTTATGATACTTTTTATATCTCTACGGTCAGTGGTGATATCTCCTTCCTCATTTCTTATTTTATGTATTTGCATCTTTTGTTAGTCTAGCTAAGTGTTTGTCAATTTTATTAATCTTCTCAAAGAACCATCTTTTGGTTTTGTTTATTTTTTCTATTGCTTTATTATTTTCAGTTTCATTTAGCTCGGCTCTAATCTTTATTTCCTTCTTTCTACTTCCTTTGTGGTTAGTTTGTTGTTCTTTTTCTAATTCCTCCAGGGGTACAGTTAGGTCTTTGATTTTAGCTCTTTCATCTTTTTTAATATAGGCATTCATGTCTATGAACTTCCTTCTCAGTACAGCTTTTGCTGCATCCCATACATTTTGATACAGTTTAGGCAAGATTGATGCTATTTCTTTCCAGCGAAATTACTTAGTATAATTTCAGTCTTTCTGAATTCATTGAGAGTTGTTTTGTGGCCTAATATGTGTTCTATCCTGGAGAATGATCCATGTACACTTGAGATGAATATATATCCCACTGGGATATTTGGGTGTAATGTTCTGTATATGTCTATTAGGTCCAGTTCCTCTAATGTATTATTCAAGGTCTTTGGTTCTTTGCTGAGTCTCTGGCAAGATGTTCTGTTCAATGGTGATAATAGTGTATTAAAGTGCCCCACTATAATTGTAGAGGAATCTATTTCTCCACTTGGATTTTAAATTTTTGTCCCATATATTTTGAGGCACCCTGGTTATGTGCACAAATGTTTATGAATGTTTTTTCTTCTTGATAGATTGCACCTTTTATTATATATAGTGTCCTTCTTTGTCTCTTACAATTGTTTTGCATTTAAAGTTTATTTTGTCTGATATTAGTATAGTTACTCCAGCCCTTTTTTGGTTATTGTTTGCTCATAAAATTGTTTTCTAACCATTCACTTTCAGCCTCCTTGCATCGCTGTGTCAAAGGTGAGTTTCTTGCAGAGAGCATATAGATGGGTCGCATTCCCTTATCAATATTGGCAATCTGTGTCTCTTGATTGGAGAGTTTAAGCCATTATCCCTCATTGTTATTACTCTCAGGAAAATATTTACATTAGCCCTGTTTTCTTCAGTTTTATGTATGCCATATGTTGTTTTCATTTCTCTTTTTACCTTTTTAGTTTTTCTTACATCCTCCTCCAACTGTCTCTCCTCCTGTTTTTTCTTTTCAATCTGCAGAACTCCCCTTAATATTTCTTGAAGGACAGATTTCTTATTAAAAATCTCTCTTAATTTCTGTTTTTTTGTATAAATATTTTGAACTCTTCCTGATTTTTGATTGCCAGCACAAATGGCTATTTATGATAAGCTTCCAAAAGGGAAAATTAAACACTGAGGGCTCTTATGACATCTTCCAAGTCTATGGAAATTCGTCAAGAGACTATTGCCAGACTAGAGCAAGCTCTCAGTAGAACATGTAAAACACATTAACCCAAGATAAAATTCTGGGTATTCAGTTTTTGTATTGTTCACCTTGGCATGGTGAAGCTTTCCAGTGTCGTAAGATACACTATAAATTAGAGATTGTATTAGAAAATGTATCTTTAGAGTTAGAAAAATCTATCTCCATCCCAGGGCAGGCTCTCAGTTCAATAACTGATGAAGGATTGGACTTTTACAAAATGAGTCTACACAATCATTTTAATTAGACTCTATTCTGGCTTTCCAAGGAAGTGCATGTGCACTAGTAGGTGTCTATTTTTAATGATTGTCAAAAAGAAGTTTACCAGGAGGTATTGGCAACAGAATCCATGCTAGAGAAGCAGCCAAATCAGCTTACACACTTCCCAAATATGATTGGTCTGATTCTTTTTTTGGTGGGTTTCTAGAAGGCTCATGGGGACCATGGCTCTGAGATATCCTGAAACAAGCACTTGTTATCCTCTTAATCATTATATTGATAATAGATAACATTCATTGCCCCAAAAACCACCCTTATAAGGTGGACAAACCCCTATCCAATCAATAGGAGTTAACCTAACTTCCTTTTTATGGCTAAAAGTCACATTTGCCAACCCTAGAAGATTGAGCGTGTGTTCATGATTCTTTGCTGCAGCAAAACTTCTGGTGTCCCAAATAAAATGATGTAATTTGAAAACTCAACTCTGATTTGTCTTTTGACATTAGTTTTCATAGAAGATTACAAGAAGGCATCCATAAGGGGATAAGTTTTATACAAGTTAACCCTTAATTCTAATTACACCCTTCTCATCTAAAATGGTGGTTTGTATGCTTTATACCCCACTTGTCAGTGATCCATACTATTTCAATTAAGTAGGGTGGCTAGTATAATCCTTGACACTGTTGTAAGAGAGAATTGTATATATTAGGATAGTAAACAACAAGTAAAGGTGTGGTAATACTTGAAATCTTGCCCATTTACATTCATTTAAGCAGAACATGCTGCTCTCTAATAATGCCTTGCCATCTCAATCATATTCCACAGTTTCATAAGGAAGGCAAAGAAAATAGCCTACTAGTTCAGTTCTCACCAGCTAAGATAATAGAGTGCACTTTTCATAGGGGTATATCTTGAGAGGTCACATCTTTCCCATCTGCATTTTCAAAAAGCTGAGGAGAATTAGCTAATTTTTACAAAACCTTCATTACTTCAGTGTTAATCTACCACTTCCTCAATATGTTCTTGTGAAAGTCATCTGAATTTCACATGCCTTAACAGTCCCTAAACAGATTCATTATTCCATATAATCCTTATTCATTGAAGTAAACCACATTTTGAACCAGTGAGTTAGAAGATAGACCTCCAGTTAAAATCCATTTTGGTAACTTGGTTCGATGCATTTGATAAAATGACTGTAGAAATTATGTAATGTAATTATCAGGGTATTATTGACATTCAACATGGACCTGATTGTTTTTGCAAAGAGTTTGGTTCACATAGCAAATTATCATCAGTGATGATAATTCTTCCCCTCAGAGATCTCCCCTTAGGTAATTCACCCAAAGTTATTATTAATAGCCATGAAACCTTCCCAAGTGATCTTATCTCACAAGTATAGTTTCCACTGGTAATCTAGCATTCAGGATCATTGCACTTTGTATGGCTAGCTCCACTAACATTTGATAATCTACCATCCCAGTATTTGAAAGGCCTTTTCCATGCCCTGGGGACGGGGAGTCTCTAGTTCCTTGACTTGTTTCTAGAAGGGCATTGTAGATGCCCAGCCAAACAATCTCCTTATGAAACCACTTTATCAAAAATTGATGAATGATTTAATAAAATTAAGATTATTTTTTGGGGGGTGTGGAGAAATTTCACAGAGATAGAAGCAAATATAAGTTGCACATTTTCCCCTTTGACCATCACATAGCAACCTGGCAGAGCTGGGCATCATTATTTGGGATAAGAATCTTAATACTTGGACAGTGAAGCTTTTATATTTTGTGATTAGAGAAGCACAACTCTTTCCCTGGTGGACAATGGGAAAGAACTTTGTCTATAGCATCATTTTTTACCTTAACATTTATCATTTGGAAACTACCATATTCACTATGATCAAGAGGAAGAACTTGTGGTCCAAGCCTTATAATTGCAAATACATGACTTTGGGTGGTGACCTGATCAGGATTCCAACTGATAGGTTGAAATTTTATGATATCAGAACCTGTGATCTGACTCATCACTTCAGTGTTTAACCAGGGATTATTGCCTTAGTGTTGATCTGCAGCTGGTTTTCACAGTTTTGAAAGAAGGCATACTATAAGGAATCAATCTAGGATAAATGAATGCTTACTTCTCCATAATTTCTCAGGGAAAAACTATCTCTCTTAGTTTTCTATATTAACATATATTATTTCACATAATCTTCACAGAAATTATGTAGACCACCATTTAGCTTAACTGACCATCTGGTCTGTGGAGCTGGCATCCATGTACAGGATATTGTTGATATTTGACTTGTATTGAAGACTTTTCCTTGATTTTTTTCTGGAATTCAAATTAGTTATTTACATATATTCATAATATTTAATTATTCACATGTTCAAAAATAAATCTATCCCTTTGTATTTACTAATTGTTGAAAACATTATTTCTATGTAAAACTGTAAAAGTAATAAATAGAATAATATAAAAAATGATATTCACTTGTTCAACTAATAGTTATTATACAACTCAATATGCCTGACATTCTGTTAAGCACTATTAGAGAAAGCATAGCAAGAAACTGGCTAAAAGAATCAGGTAAAAGTCTTGTACAATTAGGTAAACTATAACCAATATCTATTAGAAAATGTTAAAGAAAGTGTGTGATGTTCCATGGGAATGGGTTAGATAGTAGAGATACCAGGTAAAGGTCCAGATGATGGAAATGCAAGGCATATTCAAAGAATAGAATACTGGTATTTCCACTTAAAGTTTTCAACTTTCTATCATTAATGTATCACAGCTCATTCATTTTGTATTTTTAAAGAAATTTTAGATTACATAAATGTTAGTAGCAATGCTTCAGTATGTGTCCATCAATTGTAACAAATGTACTGAACTAATGAAAGATGTTGTTTATGTGGGAAAATGTGGGATGGAGAGGGGAGGGGGCATATGGGTATTCCCTATATTTTTATATTTTTATATTATATATTCCCTATATTTTTATGTAACAAATCATTCTTTACATGATTCAAACATGCACAGCAAAAGTAAAATTACAAAAGCATCTCCATTTTAAATTATGAGTAAGGGGTGGAAAATTAACATCTAATCTATCAAATTCATTAATACTTCATAAGTGTTTTATAAGTGCATTAATGCTTTTTTTTTTCTATATTTAATTCTAATCTCCTTGGTGTTGAAAGTACTCATTTAGGAAATAGTATACCATCTCAAGAAAGTCAAATATTCTATCTCAGAAGACTAAATTCCTACATCATACAAGAGATTTTTGGTTAGCATATAGGATTTTCCTCTTGCCTTTGACACTGATCCCTTGTAGTTGTTATATAACAGCAACTTCATAAATTATGAAGGAGTCAGTTTACAGCATTTGGCATTGGTTTAGATTGCATTTAATCATTTTTATTTCCACTTTGAATCTGCAGCCCTCCTCCCATGCTGTAGTTAATTCCATTCATCCATTGATTGCCTTGCCAGATTTTTTATTTCTTTGGTTCTCTTATTATATGGTTTTGTTCTCTTTTTACATGGTAATATCTTCCATTTTCTATCTAAAGACACTCTAATGTTGTTCTATCAGGGCCTTCACAACTGCATGCAATTTTGTCATCTCTCTTCAAATTTTAGTGCAATATTTGGATTAACATAATCTTTTATTATTTTATTTTTCTCCATATATTATAACTTGATCTGCTTTCATTTAAAATACCTAAGACATGCTAAAGGGTTAACATCTGAATTGAGCCAAACCATCACCTACACATTTCCCAATCATACAAATAATGGGTACATTGTTTGATTGAAGAGAGCTATATATCAAATTATGTAGAACAAAATGAAGCCAATATATCTTTGTGAAATAAATTTGTAATCTCCACATGTTTTAGTGGAATGGAAGCTACTGATGAATTATAAGATGTGATCTACAGCTGTGGTGCCCACTGAATTCTGAGAAATAATGAAAGCATCTTATTTTTATATAAAGAGGGCATAAGGAGTGCATCATAAAATTAATTTAATATGTAAATATTGTGTATAAAATCTCTCAGAACTTTAATGTAAGTGATTGTTAAATTTTCCAGGAGATGATGTCATATATTAATGTCTATAAAATTCATAAAGACACAATAACATAAGTAGAGCATGTTTGATTGTTTCTTTTTCTCAAGAAGGAAAAAGAGTCCACTGTTTCACGTTAGAATATTCGATTACTTGTCTGAGGACCAAATATGTGATTGGAGGACATTTCTTGGATTCCTGCAATTTCATTTATTTTTGATATTGTGCCTTTGCCCCCATGATGTTTACGTTTAAGAGAACATAGTTTTTAAATTGCTTTGTTAATAAAGGGAATTACATCTTAATGAAGTGAAAAGCAGAGGCATCTATAGATCAACGATTTCAAATCACTTGTAGCTCTATGGTTAAGTCCACACTCAAGAGATCAGAAAGGATGATAATAATCCAAACTGTGGACATCTGAAGTTCACATGTATACAATGAGAGACAGTTTAGCCCCAGAAGGAAAGGAACCAAATGTAAAAAACTCTACTTTTAACTAGAAGTCTTTTAAAAGTCATGAAGACCAGGTCTTTTTCACTAAAAGGATCACCTATTCTGGATTTTGCTGGCTGTGAGTATGTTTTAGAAATGGAGATGTAGGTTAATTTGTAAATTTCTAATATTTCCTGGTATCTTCTCACATGAAAATAATCTGGTACCAGTTGTATGTTTTAGTACTGGTTACAAACTGCCAGAAAACATAATTTCTTAATCTGTAGTAAATTTTTACCTGAAAGTTGTTCTTCTCATTTTGTGTATAGGGGTAATATTTATATAATGCCTACATCTAATATTTTCCTTTTTAGTAGCTAGTTTGGATAGTGACTTAAAG
Source organism: Cabassous unicinctus (assembly GCA_029593785.1). NCBI lineage: Eukaryota > Metazoa > Chordata > Mammalia > Cingulata > Chlamyphoridae > Cabassous > Cabassous unicinctus. The sequence goes on from JAQZBX010043948.1 coordinate 19,105, forward strand.
TAACTTGCACATTTAAGGGAAATTATTTAAAATTTAATACATGATCATTGCTATGTATTTTAACAATATTATAAGGAAAATCTCTCTTCTCATTCTTACAAAATAATAGTCTGGCAATCATTTAGGTCTAATTTGTTTTGTGATTTGAATAACAATATTTTAAGAAACATTTTTTACTTTCCTTGGGTTTGTCACTCTGTCTTGTCTGTAAAAAAAATGAGGGTATGATTGTGGACTCATGATTTCCAGGGTTTAGGATATTATTTGAAAGAAATTCCTACTATTTCCTACTACACTGCTACTTTGAACAAAAAAAAATATCCTTCACATCAATGTATATTGTTTTAATTACAGTATTTAAGTACTAGTTTTGGCTCTTTCAGTATGCCAGAGTTTTAGTCATTGTTGATAGTGTTTTTTCCCCTTAATTTTATTTTTATTTGTGGTTGTTAACTTTTATCAGTTTTTTGCACTTTTTCTTTTTCTTCCCTATAAAGAGTTTTTAATCATAAAAATTTTAATGTATAATGCTTTAAAGTGGAAGTACATATATATGCTTATGAATTCTTATAACTATGAATTTATATATGGAACATATATAAATAGCATTTAATCAGTTATACATATATATTAATATATAATATTTTGTTATAGCATGAAGCAATGCATGACATAATATTTACATATACGTTTTAAAGCAGACTGATTTATAAATATTATGTCAGCATAGTATTATTTTGTGGGCAAAGCTCCACGAGATCCTATAGTGAGCTCTTTTAGTGTTTGTCCGTTATGGAGGGACGATAATTTTGATAATAGTTAACTCTTTTGATAAGCATTTGGCTGAGTTCCTTATTTCAGTAAAACTAAAATGCTTTTAATGTTGTGAATTCCCTCACTAATATTCTTATTTCCAACCTGTTTCTCTATCACTGATGTTTGTATTTCTGTCATGTTTTTGGAATCATAAGTCAAAAATTACTGTGAAGGAATTTCATTTTTTTAAATATCCTTATAGTCGTATATATTGATGAGTTCAGCAAAGAAAATCACTAGAAATGTTACTGTTGGCTGTATTTCCATGAGGTTCTTAAATCAGTTGGAAAAATACTATCCTTGGTTATCGTGCCAAAATCCACAGGAATTCAAGAAATCTAAGAATTTTGGTATCAACAATGTAAACATGTTTTCTAATTTCAGGAAAACAAACCATAGCTGGAGGGAATGAGGGATAAAATGTTCTACAAAGTTCCTGTCACTACTATTGACTAATATGTATTGAACATGATCATTTGTACTTATTCACAACCAATGATATTACGTATAATTATTATTGATATCAGAACTTGAACTTGTTAGCACTATATATTGTTTGTTACCATGAACTCTTGATAATATGTATTGTTCCTGTCTTTCATTTATACTTGAAAAATCTACTTCTTACATTTTTTACTTTAGTTTATTTCTCAGGACTCCAACTAAAGCATGTTATGCACTGGAGAAGCAGATATGTCACATTGCATCAGCATTCAGAACTTACTCCCTTTTCCCTGTGCACTTGATTTCCTCCCTTCTTCCTTTCCTTTTCAACTTGAGTACTGTGTCTCTGTGTTGATATTGACACATATCCATCAGTATCATATATCAATAGTTCGAAACCTTAAGCCAGTTGAAATGTCAGGAAGTGTATTTTTTCCTTCTATTTCTCTAAAATTAATTAGAAAGATTATACTGAATCTTTTGTCTTGTTTGTAGATAGGAGAAATACATAGCAAAAGTGATCTACCTTGGATCAGACCCTCCTTGTCCTATTATGTTCCAGTGAAGTTTCCATGACACTAAGCAGTCTCCAAGAAGAAAACAGAGGCCATTAAGAAACATAAAGAAATCACAAATGTCCCCCACCTTTTGATTTTCAAAAATGAGCTTATTTCTAGGTTATGAAAACTTTTGATTACTTATTTTTCAATCTGGTTTAATTAGCAGAAGGAAAACAAACAAACAACAACAACAACAAAAAAAAACTGGGTTACTTACAGACAAATTATTGTCTCTTTGCCTTGGATACAACTGGACTTGGCTTCACTGTGCTTCCCAAGCCACTGAGCTAAAATATAGATAGGAACAAATTTATAACTTCAATTTGTGAGTCATGAGACAATATTTAAAGAATGAAAATTTTGGTTTTGATTTAGCAATATCTTAAAGGCTGCACCCCAGGCTTATCCAAATTCTACCTGCAATAGACATCAGGTTCCATGATGACAGAGCTCACACTTTCTCCTGAGATTTCTATACTGTTTAACAATGCCTAGCCAGAAACCATGCTCATTGAATGGATAAACAGATATGTAATCACTTCTTTAATGAGATAGATATAAAAAAAAAAAAACATGAAGAAGGTAG
>JAQZBX010043949.1:0-21507 GCA_029593785.1 Cabassous unicinctus
TGTACATTGATTTTGCCTCCACAGAACTTCCCTATGTCTGTAAAACATGATAAACATATAACCAACAAATATATAATTTCTCTCCCTTAAGAGAGAGTGATTATGCTGGATTATCAGGGTAGGCCCAATGAAAGCACATGGGTATTTAAATGCCATATAGGAAGGCAGAAAAGTCAATGTCAGAATGTTGTGATGTGAGATAGATTTGACTGGCCATTGGTGGTTTTTCAAGAAAAAAAAGGAGGCCATAAAATAATGAATTCAGGCAGACATTAAAAGCTGGAAAAGACATGAAACTAGTTCTCCCTTATGCCTCCAAAACGGAATGCAGTACTTATGACACTTTGATTTTAGCCCAGTGAGATCCATTTCAAACTTCTGAGCTTAAGAGTTGTAAGATAATAAATTCATTCTAATTTAAAACAGTAATTTGTGGTAATTTGTTACAGCAGCAATAAGAAACTAATACGGACTTACAAAAATTAAAATTATCTAAAAATAGGCAGAAAAACAGTTAAGAGGCAATAGTGAACAAATGATACAAAGGTGAACAAAATAGTAAGATGACAGATTTGAACGGAAACATAATAACATTGAATGTAAATAATCTAAATAAACCAAATGAAGGCAGAATGTATAAAATGAATAAAATAAGATAAAACTTTATGTTGCCCATAAGAAACACACATTAAATATAAAGACACAAATAGATTAATAATAAAATGATATAACAGATATACAGTGCTAACACCAATCAAAAGAAAACTACAGTGGCTATATTAATTTCAGACTAATAAGATGTCAGAGCAAAGACTATTACTGGCATTAATGAATACTATTTATTAATGACACTTTAAGTATTCTCTGAGACAATATGCATTCTCTTCCATGGTCCTCACTTCCTTCTGAATCCTCACTAGCAGGAATTTCCATATTTCTACTACAAGACTGTTCAAGGCAACCTAGCTTTCTATACCATGCTCCGAAATTCTTCTCAGATTCTTAAAATATGCTCCTAAAGTTCTTCCAGACTTTTCCCACATTTAATGTATGTGTTAAATGTATGTGTTACAGCAGCAAAAGTAAAAAAATGCCACTTTCTCATTTTTGTGTATTTGTTACAGCACCACAATTCTGGAATTATAATCTGCTTTAGTTTCTTCTTGCTGCTTTTTAAAAATTACCAGAAACCCAGGACCTAAAAGAAAACAAATTTATTCTCTTATATTTTGGAAGGTCAGAATAACAAAGTCAGTTTCACTGAGCTAAAATCAAGGTGTCAGCAGGGCTTCCTCCTACTGGTGACTATAGGGAAAAATCCATTTCCTTGTCTTTTCAACATCTAGAGGCACTCTACATTCCTTAACTCATTGTCCTTCTGCCCTCTTCAGAGTCAGCAGTATAGACTCTTCTCTCCAGGGGGAGTATATTATTCAGCCTACCACAGTAAATGATATGAAAACAACCAATCCAATAAAAGAATGGGCAAAAAATTTGAACAGACAGTACAAATGAGGCCAAATAAGCACTTGTAAAGATGCTTCACATTATTATGCAAACTAAAATCCCAAGGACATACCACTGTATACCTAGTAGAATTCCCAATACTAAAACCACCACCACAACAAGAAAAACTGACCATAACTGCCCAGAAAGTTTTGGTGAGGATTTGATAGTTTACTTCATTGCTGATAGGAAGTCAAATGACACAACCACTTTTGAAAATAATTTTGCAGATTCTAAAAGTTTAAGCACCTATTTAATAGTATTCAATCATTCTACTTCTTAGTATTTACTCATGAAAAATGAAATTATACATTAATAAATGATTTGTATACAAGTGTACTGGGAGCTATATTAGTAAGAGTCAAAAGTAGAGACAACTCAAATGTCCATCAACAAATAATTGCCTAAACAACCTCTGCTATTGTTTTCCGTTATTTGTAGAGGAGCTGTAGGTTACATAAATGTTACATTAAAAAAATAGGAGATTCCTGTATAACCCACCACCATCCCCCTCTCACACTTTCCCCCATTAAGAACAACTTCCATTAGTGTGGAACATTTGTTACAATTGATGACCACATATTGAGGCATTGCTCCTAACCTTGGAATATAGTTTACATTATAGTTTACACTTTGCACCACACAATTTTATATGGTTTTGACAAAATGTATAATGGCCTGTATCTGTCATTGTAATATCATGCAGAAAAATATAGAGTCCAAAAAAAAAAAAACCCATGTTATACCTATTTTCCCTCTCTCTCCCCTCACCTCTGGTGACCACTATCATTATATCAATGTTATAAGTTCTTCCATTACTAGAATACATCTACTATGGTCCATAGTTGCATTCCCCCCTTATGTTTGTTCATTCCTCAGTCTGGAGGATTTGGGGGTGGTGATGCCCACTCTGCTTCCAATTGAGAGGGTGCTTAGAGCCTATGGGGCAGATTGATGGACTTGTCTTGCTTACAGTTGTAGCTTCAGTCTGTTTTTTGGAATGGGCGTTGTCCATCATCATCCTTTTGTTAGTTGTCCTGGGTGAGTACGATGAACTGGAGAGTAGGTGTTGGCTGCAACTCTCTTGAGATTCAGGGCTCAACCAGCATACAAACAGCCAGAAGAGTTACGTCTCTGAGAAATATATTTAATGGGTATAGTGTTAATTATAGGGTCAAATAAAAGAAGCAGAAGAACCATATGTAAGAAAATTATGAATGAGTCCAACTCTTATACATTGGGATGATGGGTTATCATATATTCCAAGGTAAGGCCCCCTGATGGGGTGCCAATTTCCTGGGGATGTCTGCTCTGCCTATAGTGACTAGCTGTCTCTGGAGCCCTCAGGATCACCCTTGCTTGAGATACTGTTTACTTTGTCAGTCAGTGAGATCCTTCTGAGATGTGCAGAATCGTAACCTCTGGAAAGACCTCCTGACTAATTTTGAAATCTCTTAGCCATAAAACCTCATTTGCATTTAATATTCCCCCACTTTGGTCTAGGTCTTTTTCCAAATACATTGCTCCCCACACATCCCCCCACCACTGACACTGACACCAGTGATCCTCCCCTGCCACAGGTGCAACCTTATGAAATCCAAAACCTCTCTAAAAACAAAGCCAAAAAATAATAATAAATAAAGGAAAAGAAAAAAAATAATTTTTTACATTGAGCCTTTCATTACTGTAAGATCTGTTATCTTTTATGTATATTGACAATTTCTTCTGTATGATCTCCAGTGTCTTATTTTTTTTTTCACTTTATATTCCAAGGAAATTTAGGTTACAGAAAAGTCATATAGAAAATATAAGGAATTCCCATTACCCTCTCCCCTCCCACACATCCTCCCTTACCAATACCATCCTACATGGGTATGGTACATTTGTTACAATTGATGAACAGATATCAAAGCATTGCTGCTAATCATGGCTAATCATTTACATTATGTTTTACATCTTGCAACATGTATTTTTATTGGTTCTGAAAAAATGTATAATGGCCTGTATCCATCATTTTAAGATCATACAGAACAATTCCAATGCCCTCCAAATGCCCTATGTTCTACTCATTCTTCTGCCCCCTCCCCTCGGAACCTATGGCTACCACTAAGTTGCAATTTTTGAAAAATAAGTTTCATTGTTACATGCGTTAATATTGAGGGCTTGACATAGTGGTCTGTTTTCTTTTATTAGATGCTGCCTCTGTACTCGAGAGATTCTTGCGCCACTTTTTGAAACATAGCAGGACTCAGCAGGATGGGAGTTTAATATTTTCTTGTTTAGTTGTGTGTCTCCACTCACTGAGATAACATCCTATGACAAAATGAACACATTCATATTCCATAGAAGCATGGCTCAGGTGCATCCTTTCCCTCATATCCCATCCCCCATCAATGCCCTGCATCAGTGACCTCCCCCTGCCATATTTGCCAAAAAAAACCACCATTCCCACCATTGTAGTTTCAACCACAGACCTATAAATCCACAGAGTTTACCTGTTCCTTCCTCCATCCCTCCCCTAGTTTCATTGATAGTCCAACCCAAGCCCCTACCCTGCCAAATTTCACATTCCAGCACCATTGACCCCACTCGCATCCCTGCACCATTATCACCCATATCCATGGCCAAACCAACACTTTCCACCTTATCATGAATTTTTTTCATATTGATCATCAGCTCACCACCCTCTACTCTCTCTGTGTGTCCTAATAACCTATCTTCCAGATGCTAGCTCTGTGAGTTTTCTCAGTATGCTTAAATCATATCAGTGATGTTGTGCAATATTTGTCTTTTAGTGACTGGCTTACTTCACTCAACATAAGAGCTTTAATATTCGTTCATGTTGTGGCATGTATCAATATTTCATTCCTTCTTACAGCTGAGTAATATTCCATCGTATGTATGTACATACCACATTTTGCTTATCCATTTTTCTGTTGACGGGCACATGGGTTTCTTCCAACTTTTGGCAATAGTGAATAATGCTGCTATGAACATTGGTGTGCATATATCTGTTTGTATCCCTGTTTTCAGATCTTCTGGGTATATACCCAGCAGTGGAATTGCTGGATCATATCACAATTCTATAGTTAGCTTTCTGAGAACGCACTATCATCCTTCATTATGGCTGCACCATTCTACATTCCCATCAGCAGTGGATGTGTGTTCCCTTTCCTGAACATCCTCTCCAAACTTGTAGTTCTCTTTTTTAAAATAAACCTAATCTAATAGGTATAAGATGATATCTCATTTGTAGTTTTGATTTGCATTTCCCTAATAGCTAGTGATGTTGAGCATCTTTTCATGTGCTCTTCGGCTATTTGTATTTCCTTTGTGGAAATGTGTCTATTCAAATCTGTTGCCCATTTTTTACATGGATTGATTGTCTTTTTATTTTTTAGATGTAGAATTTCTTTATATATGCTGGATATTAGATTCTTATCAGATAAATGGTTCCCAAATATTTTCTCCTGTTTGGTAGGCTGCCTTTTCATTTTCTTGCTAAACTCCTTTGAAACATAAAAGTTTTTAATTTTGAGGGAGTCTCATTTATCTTTTATTTCATTACTCACACCTCAGGTGTAAAATTTAAGAAATCATTTCTTACTACAAGATTTCATAGATGCTTCCCTAAAATTATCTTCTAGGAATTTTATGGTCTTGACACTTATATTTAGGTCTTTGATTCACCTTGAGTTAATTTTTGCAAAGGACATGAGACGGTGATCCTCTCTCAATCATTTGATTATAGATAGCCAGTTCTTCCAACACCATGTGTTGAAGAGGTCATTCTTTCCCAGTAGAATGGGTTTGTTTTGGCTTTGTCGAATATGAATTGACTGTATATGTGAAGATCTTTACTGAATTGGCTTTTCCAATTCAGTAAAAAATGCTTTTGCAGTTTTTATTGGGATTGCATTAAATCTGTAAATCAATTTGGGTAGGAAAGACACCTTAATGATGTTTTATCTTCTCATCCATGAACGTGGAATATTCTTCCATTTGTTTAGGAAATCTTTGATTTCCTTTAACAATGTTGTGAAGTGTCCTGTATACAAATCCTTTACATCTTCAGTTAAGTTTATTCCAAGATATTTGACTCTTTTAGTTGCTATTATAAATGGAATTTTTTCTTGATTTCTTCTTCAGATTGCTTATTATTAGTATACAGAAATTCCACTGATTTTGTATGTTCATCTTATATCTTCCCTCTTTAGTGAACTCATTTTTCAGCTCTAGAAGTTTTGTTGTAGATTTTTCAGGGCTTCCTAGGTATAAGATTCAAAATCTGCTAGTTTTTACTCTGGAATGCTACTCAGAATTAGAGTAATGGATTATTGATATACATTACAAAATGCGTGAATTTCAATATAATTCTGTTGACCAAAAGAAGCATAACAAAAAAGAGAACCTACTGCACAATGCTACTTATCTAAAATTCTAGAAAAGACAAATGAATCTATAGTGACTGACAGGACATCAGTGTTTTCCTGTGGATGTGGTGGTGATGGGAGTTTAGGAATAACAGAGGGAAAGATTACGAAGTGACATAAGGAAACTTTTGGCTGTGCTAAATATTCATACTTTATTATTTAATATTGGTGATCATTTCTTGGATCCATACATATGCCAAAACTTAACAAATTGTGCCCTTTAAATATGTGCATTTCATTGTATGCCAATTAGACCTCTAAATGCTATTAAAATACTTAATAATAAAAGAAGACCTTTGTTCATAGATAAACACCATTATAGGTATAAAAATGAAAGCTACAGAATGAATAAAGATAATTGAATTACATATTTCAATCACAGGAATCCCACTCAGATTATTTAATGAATGCAATATTTAAGAAATGACAATATATATTATTGACAAGAGTTTCTAGTGTGGTTATGTAGGCACTTTTTTCTAATACTCTAGAAGGATAAATTTTATAGCTTTATTCCAAGACATTTGTCAAAGTATGGTCATTTTAAAGCATTAATAATGTATATACAATTTGATCATAATTGCCAATAAAACCACTTGAATTTACAGAAGTTAGTATGTTTTTTTCTTTGGAGAAGCTTCAGGTTTCAGATTGTGGGGGCATTGAGGAAGTGCACAAACTGTCATAGGATTCGTGTATTCATGCCAGTGGAAGTCTCCCTAAAGAGATTGATATTCTGTAACAGTCACCTGGATCCTGTCCATGTCTGATTTGGGAAACAAAGAATTAAAGAGATAAAAGCTTTGAATGGGAAAGTCTTAATACACTGCTAGATTTTATTAGTATTCTGATAGAAATAGTGAGGGCAAATTTTAGCTGCTTCAGTTTAGAGGAAAGAGAAAAGTCTGATAAATTCTCTTTCCCAAAGACTAAATGGAATACTCCAACAGAGCCCTGAAATATCAGTTTAGTGCATTCACATTTGTTTCAGATAACAGATTATGGTATAGGATATGGAGGTATTACCAAGTTCCCATTTTTTTGTTGTTGTTTTGTTTTATTTTTCTGAGTGGTTAGTTTGCTTTCTTTTACAGTGTACTTTCAACTTTTATTACACTAATTAGCTATTAGGCATGATTATTATTATGCAAAGGTACACCTTGGAAAATCACTATATTAAATTTTGAAAAAAAATTTCAAATATTTTCTTAAGCATTTCAAATTTATATTTACATATTTTGAGTAATTTTATTTATTGTATTAACAAAAGTATGGAATTATATAAATGTGTAAAGAATGAACACATTTCCTTATTCTGACAACATACAACTAGAATTACTCATTTTAATTGGGTTATAATAAAAATGGATGATAAAGAGATTATAACAGACTAATTGTCTAAATATGTAAATACGTGACTTTCGCCTGAAATGAAGTAAAAATGCTTCTGGCATATTCTCTTTTTTTATAGGCTATTCACATTCAAATATTTATAAGGGTAAGATGTATACCTAATATGTATAAATGTTAAAGAAAATTATTTAATTATACATTTTCCCATCTTCTTTTTGTTTCCTACTGTGTGAAGACTTTGAGAAGACAGAGTTTCCTTTATTAAGCTACCATGTTAAAAATGTACACCAGCAATTATTTGCAATAATGGGTGTGGAAATGATAACATAAGATATCCATTCATATTCCTATTTTTCTTAGACTCTCTGGCAGTGAATTTGGAGCAATGCATAATTCTTGTTAATGTATTACTAGAGGTCATATGTACCTTTGTTGAACCATGTTCCCCACAAAGACATATTTAAATCTTAACCCCCAGTCCTGTAGACGTGAAGTCATTTGTAAATAGAATCTTTGAAGATCCTATTACGGTGAGTCTAAACTGAATCATTGTGGGCCTTAATCAAATTTGGTTGGAGTTCTTATAATCTGAGGATTTTTGGACACAGAGTAGAAGGGAGGAGGAAATAGAAGGAACAGACAATCATGTGAAGGAGACAGAGATTGCATTATGGATTGCAGGCAAAACAGCACCCGACGTGGCTTGTTGTATTGGCTTGAAGTTTTATGTACCCCAAAAAAACATGTTCTGAAATCTAATATATTCCTGTGGCTGTGGACCCATTTAAAGTAAGAACTTTTAATGAGGTTACTTTAGTTAAGGTGTGACTCACTTTATACAGAATGGGTCTGAATCCTAGTACTGGATTCCTTTATGAATGGAAACAAGACAGAGAGAAAGCCATGGATACAAGAGGTTGAAATCGATGAAACCCAGAAGAACTGGGAGAGACCAGTAGATGCTATTATGTACCTTGCCATGTGGCAAAGGAACTGAGGATTGCCAGCATCAGGTCTTCAGAAAGAAAGCATCGCTTTGATGATAGATAGCTTGATTTGGACATTTTCTCAGCCTCAATACTGCAAGCTAACAGATTCCCATTGTTCAGGCCTAACCATTGAATGGTATTTTGCTTTAAGCAGCCAAGGAAACTAAACACCTGCCAACATCTTTATTTTGAACTTCTAACCTCCAAACCTGTGAGATAATAAATTCATGTTTTCGTGGGTTTTTCTGAATTTTTGAATTTTTAAAATATATATATTTTTTATTTTTAAAGAAGCTTTAGATTACATAAATGTTACATAAAAAATATAGGGGATTCCCATATACCCCAGCTACTCTCCCTCTCATACTTTCTCACATTAACATCTTTCATTAGTGTGGTACATTTGTTACAATTGTTGAACACATATTGAAGCATTGTACTATACAAGGACTACAGTTTACATTATAGTTACATATTACCCCACACAATTTTATAAGTTTGACAAAATGTATAATGGCTTGTGTCCATCATTGCAATGTCATGCAGGACAATTCCAATGTCCCAAAAATGCTGCCATGTTGTACCTATTCTTTTCTCTCCTTCCCCTCAGAACCTTGGTGGCCACTGCCTTTATATCAATGATGAAAATTCTTCCATTCTAGAATAATCATAAGTCTACTTTAGTCCATAGTTACTTTCCACCTTTATGTTTGTTCCTTCCTCAATCTTGAGGATTTGGGATGATGATGCATGATTTTTAAGCTAATCAGTAAATGGTATTTGAAGCCAACACAGGTCCCTAGAGAAGAAGGCATTTAAGAGCCAGTGTGCTTCCTCATTCTTTCTCTCTTCCTTTATGATGGTGACCATGGAGGTCACAAGTTGAGAGAACTGTGCTACAAGATAGAAACAGTCAAAATATAAGAATCACTGCATTGAGATTGCCACCTTGGAGGGTAACCCAGCCAGCATCAGATTTTGAGTGAGGAAGAAATAGAAAGAGACCATTGTTGCGTAAGATATTAAGCTTTTGGGATCTATTAATTACACTGGCATTGACTAATGCAAAGATCACAGAGCTCAACTACACTGGGTAAGAAATGCACAGAAATAGAATGATTGGAAAAGAATTACAGATAGAATTTTAGAACTATAATGTCATCTAGAAAATATTTTTCTGTACTGTTTTCTTTAATCCCTTTCTATAACCTTAGCATCTCAATAAACAAGATAAACAAAAAAACTGTGACTCTTAGGGATAATGAAATAAGTTTGTAAGCAAGAATATCACCAATTACTTTTGAAAACTTGAGTGTCTCTCACTTACCCTGTCTGACATACTTTCCCTTCCCTAAGAGAGTTACTCTGTCAGCTTGGGCCATTACAAGGAATAGGGGGCATGCACAATTGAGGATATTTAAAAGAATGTGTAAAAGAGTTATTTACAATGTTTTGTAAAACATGAAGGCAAAAATAAAGCTGTTAACTAGGGCTAGAATTAGACTTACTATTATTATCTTTAGGCCCATGGAGGGTAAGGAAAGGTTTGCAGGTAACTGGGACTGGAAATGAGAGAGTCTCATAGAAAACTTATTTGAGAAGAGAAGTGACCTTCAGCCAAAGTCCACAGACAACTTAGAGAAATCTCACAGGGAGGAAGTTTGAGCAGCAAGCGCCCCAATGTCATTATCTTTTTCTTCCCAAATATGCTTAGGGTTTCTTTTGGCAACATTGGACTTAAAGGGGTAGAACAAAGATATAGAGCCTGTTGATGTAATCCATATTGGTCAGCTCCATAGGGTAGAAGGACAACTAGAGATAAAGAGTAGATATGGAGAGTCAAACAAATGATATCCAGTACTGTCTATGGTTTCTACCCCTCAATCCATTTTAGCTTTCATCTAATTCCTCAACACAAAGGAAGTCCAATTAGTTACCTTATAAATTGGGATCGTGTCAGTTCTCTCATACTCTCCCTCCTCTTGCAAGCTAAAATTTTAAGCACCTTTGATACTCTTCAAAGAGTAGAAACCAGCTGAGGAAGAAATAATTTAAAAATTGAAATCTTGGCTACTGCAGCCCTTGCTTTTATGGCTGTTGATGAATCCTAAACTGGTCATTATAGATGTCTTCTTCCATTACTTAGTTAAGGCCCCCATTAACTTTTTAAAAATATTTATATATTTATGTATGTATTTTTTTTTTAAGAAACTTTAGATTACATAAATGTTACATAAAAAATATAGGGGATTCCTATATGCCCCACTCCCTCCCCCTCCCACCCTTTCCCATGTTAACAAGATCCTTCATTAGTATGGTATATTTGTTACAATCGATGAACACATAGTGAAGCATTGCCACTAACTGTGGATTATAGTTTACATTATAGTTTACAGTCTGTCCCGTGCAATTTTGTCAGTTGACAAAATATATAATAGCCTATATCCATCATTGTAACATCATGCAGGATAATTCCAATGTCCATAAAATGCCCCCATATTTACACCTGTTTTACTTTCTCTAATTTTTTGAATTTATTGAAATATATCACTCTACATAAATATACATAAACAATAAGTGTATAATAATGGTTGTAAACTTATAAAACAAATATGCATAACATCATACAGGGCTCTCATACATCACTCACCCTACCACCAATAACTTGCATTGTTGTGAAACATTTTTAATTAATGATAAAAGAGCATCCTCACAATATTACTACTAACCAAAGTATTTTACTTTGGTGTGTTTTCCCCCAAACCACCCTATTATTATTATTATATTATTATTATTTATACATGAACATACATAAACAGTAAGTGCATAGTAAAAATTGTGAACTTACAAAGCAAACATACATAACATCATATAGGGGTCCCATACATCAACCCAACACCAACACCTTGCATTGTTGTGAGACATTTGTTACAAATTATGAAAGAATACCACAAAATTTTACTACTAACTATAGTCCATATCTTACATTTAATGTATTTTCCTCCCAACCCACCCTACTATTATTTTTTAAATATATATTTTATTACAGAAGTTGTGAACTTATAAAACAATCATGCACATGTGCAGAATTCCCACACAACACCCCTCCATCAACACACCACACTGTGGGAACATTTATTACAGATTTTGAGATAATATCAGACTATTACCACTTTCCATGGCCCATAGCCTACATTTGGCACACCTTTTCCATACTCCCCCATTATCAACACAATACATCTTTGGCATAGATGTATAAATATTGCAGTATTGCTGTTAATCACAGTCGATAGGTCACTCCAGTTGTATTTTTCCAATACTTCTCCATGTTCCCACCACCGTGCAATAGTGATGTCCACCTGCTCTAGCTCACAAAGGACACTCTTGCATCTGTACCATCAACCACAATTCTCATCCACCTCTGGGTTTACTGTGTCATTCAGTACCTAGATTATTCTCTAGCTTTCTTTCAATTGACATTTACATCCCTAGACTACCCTTTCCAGCCACATTCCCATTTTTAAACCAGCTGTTACTGACTATGATATGCTACCATCAACTCTATACATTTCCACACTTTTACAGTAAAGTTAATTAAAACTTCTATGTACACTAATATCAGTAGTCCATCTCACTCTTCCTCTTATTTCCTTTAAGAATCTACCACCTACTACCAGGTCTTAAAGGTGTTTTCTTACATTTTCTTTTGTGAGCACCTCAACTTGACAGGTTTCTTTACTTGATAGAGTGGTCTGAGTTCTTGGTAGTCTTGTTTTTGGTGTTCATGTCATTTTTTTAGGGTGATTATTTGGCAAAAAGTTATTAAGAGACACCCTAATCAACTCCTAGGATTCCAAATGCAAACCTTTTTTCCCCCCACTGTGTTATATTTGGAATCCACTTTGCCAGTATGTTAATTGGTACCAACTGGAAACCAATTTTTTAATCTATCTAGCTGATAGTCCTCAGAATCGAGTCTGAGGCTCTTTACATAGTAGATAGACTGCAGAGAATGAAGGTGGAAGCTACCTGTCTTCTTAAAACTTGAAAAACGCCAATAAAAAAGCCCAGCCCAGATTCGAGGACAGGAAAAATAGTCTCCATGTCTTTATTTGAGTGTGTCATCTATAGTGAAAATTATTAGTGTCTATCTTTGGAAATAATCTACCAAAATTTCTGTCTGCCACAGACAATTCCAATATCAATTGGTTTGCTGAGTACTGAGGACAAGTTTCAAGGAGGCTTGCACTGCAGCTTAAATCTGCTATAGAGCCCTTTTATGCTCCAGCCCATACTTAAAATGACATCCTTAAGGAAATTGTATAAACCGGTTATAGAAGTTGTTCAATAGAGTACATGTTTTCTCCAAAATCCAAAAAGGCCCACACAATGTGATATATCATTTTTTATGGTAATTCATACAAGCAATATATTTCTCATATTAGAGGGGATAACTTGACTTGGACCAAACACCTGGACTCTTAAGCGTTTTACTGATATGACAGTGCCCTGAACTTTTGCAGCATTATCTCATACTCTCTCTCATGTTTCATTGAGAAATTTAGTTTTTTCTTAATTCCTACTCACTTGGTCCAATTAACATAAGAACATAAATGCTAATAGTAATGTTATTTGGGTTCACAAGGTTCCTCTAGATTATATTATGATAGGGAAAAGGAGGGTTTATATTGCCTTGAGGCAATACTTTAAGATTTGAAAAGATCTCATTGCTCCTGCCATGTAAATGAAAACTGCTTCTGTTTTTCTCTAATGATGCAAATAGAATAAGAAAACATTTCCAGGTCAAAAACTGTAAACCAGGTGCAAGGGCTGTGTAGATTTCCTGCAAATATTTCATTTGGAACTGCACTTGGGATTGGCATCACCGGCTGAATATTGTACATGTAGTGGCCATACAAGTTAGTTAAATAGAGATACATTGGCAATCTCAGGAGTGAAAAATAGAGAGGATGGCAATATTTGGAATTTTGATGAATTATATATGTGACCCATCTGGATTTTGCACTTGCCAAACAAGGTAGCTAAATAGGAATGGATTAGCAAGCTCAGTGTATTAATTTTCTTTTTGCAGGCTGTAGCAAATTACCACAAAGTTAGTGGCATAAAACACTGCAGATTTATTCTCTGACAGTTCTGTAGGTCGTAAGTATAAAATCAGGGTTTCAGTACAGCTGCATTCCTTGTGAAGGCTTCAGGAAAGAAGCTGTGTTTTTACCTTTTTTAGCTTCCAGAGGCTCCTTTCATTCCTTGCTCATGGCCTTTTCTTTGCATCATTCCAGGGTCTTGCTTCTATATTCACATATTTTATTAATACTACTGACCTTGATTCTTTTGGCTCTTACTCTTATAAGGATCCTTGGGAATACATTGGTCCCACCCATATAATCCAGGATAATATCTTTTCTCAAGATGCTTAATTTAATTGCAGCTGCAAAGTGCTTTTTACTCTGTAAGGTAACATATTCTAGGTACTGGGATTTGGATATGGACATCTTTGCAGGACAGTAATTCAGCCGAACACATTCACAAAAAGAAAATAGAAAGAATGGAGGAGTGGTAATATTCAAAATAGTGTTGAGATATGTGTGATCTTGTCATTCTAGTCTCAGCATTTTAAAATTACTCTTTCATAGTTTCCATACTTTAATCTCTGTGCCATACATTTTGCACAGTATTTCATATCTATTCCTAGTTTGCTAATTCTCCCCAGCTTTCTCTAATCTGAAACTAGAGGCATATTTTTATATATAAACAGTTGCATTTTTCATTTATAAAATTTCCAATTGGTACTTTTGTATCATATGACTGTCCATTTATAAATTCTCCATATTTTTATATAATACAAAAATAGCACATATCATAAGCGCATAAATCCTGATTCATAAAAACAAATTGCTACAAAGTAAATACACTTGAGAAACCACACCAGATTAGGAAGTAGAAAATTATCAGCTACTGGAAACAAATTCCATCCCCACCCTCTAACACAAAGAAAGCACAATCTTGACTTTTAACTCTTTATATTATCTTGTTTATAAAATTTTGAACTTTTTCCATGCACCATTATGCAGTTTTTTTTCCATTCGTGTTATGGTGTGTAACTTTAGAACAGCTCCTTTTGTTGCTGTATTCAATTCCACTCTATAAATATGCCACAATACATTTACCCATTATAATATCAATGGACATTTGAGTTTCTTTCCTTTTTGGTTATTTCTGTTAATGCTGCTAAGGAAGCTCTTGTGCATGTATTTCGGCATTTAGGTGCACACCAGAAAGAATGTATACATGAAAGTCAAATTGCAAGGTCACAGAGAATCTGCGTATTCAACTTGAAAAGATGCTACCAAACATTCATCATGGGAACTTAAAGCCACTTTTCTAAGTGGACATGCCAATTTAAAGGAATGTCAAGATTCATAGTTTTACTTTTGTCAATTTTTGTAGGGTTATTTAATATTTATTCATAATATTCTCTGCAAAGTTGGTTCTTTAAAAGAACAAATTAGGTATAAAATAGTCCAGAAAAAGAGAAATGTACAGGGATATAGTATAAAAAGAACATGCCTCTTGTTCATCCCTGCTGGAAAGATTGTAGAATTTCAGCTCTTTCCTAAGTCAGTTTTTGGGGTCCTTTGTCTATCAACATCAAGCATTGCAAGAGGAAGTTTGTGTTTGGAATAATTAAAAATCTAAGGCAGTACTTTACAGGCTGAAATGCACATCAGGATAGCCTGTAGTGAATTCAGAAAAACAGCAACAGCAATGCACATGTTCAGGGCCTACTCCAGCCCCATTGGAGCAGAATCTTCTGGAATGGATTCTGGATATATAGACAAGACGCACAGGCCATTTGTGTGCATTTCATAAAAACCTTTTTGCAATATGTTTCCCTCCTCTGAAATGAACATACAGAATCCATAAATTAATTATTTAGGGCATTTTCAGGATTCAGTGCCTTTTAAGTTCTGTGATATTGGATCTGCATTTTCACTGTAATATATTAAACCCTTAAATATTATTAATAAGTTCTGTTATTAAAGAAGGGACTCCTTGCAAATCTTCAGCAATGACTCTCCTTACTGCTCAATCTCCTTAACTTTAATGGGACTAATAATGGCAACTTTCCTTTTAGGTGTAGGATTAAATGAGGTAATTGAAGCAAAATACTTTGCACAGGTTCTGACTCAAAATGAAGCCATAGGATAAATTAGCAGTAGTTTTATTGCTTGCTGTGCAGTCTGAATATCATTTGTGTGAACTTGCTGAATATGTATTTTTTCCAAAATAAAAATTTTACTAAAAATCAAAACATAAAATTGCCATAGATCTTACGCTTCTGAGATATAAATTTGTATTTTGTCAGTCTTAATAATTTGTTTTTTTCTAGGAATTTATTTCATCTAAATTATTGCATTTATTGTCATAGCATCATTTGTGATATTACTCTATTATCTTGCATGTGATTTTAGTATGTGTAACAATGTATCCTTTTGCATATTAACTTGATTGTGCTATTTTGCTTTATATTTTCTTCAGTCATGGTGGAAGTTTATCAATTTCATTCATTATTTTGAATAAACAAATTCATGTTTTGTTTGTTTTGTATCCTTTGTATTTGTATTCTAATAAAATTTATTTTTTACATTTTCTTTTCTGTTTCTATTTATGTTGGATTTAATTTCTATTTCTTGAGATAATGCTTAGGTCATTGATTTTCACCTTTTCTTTATATTCAAAGTTTTAAAGACTATGTCTTTCCCTCTAAATATGACTATAGCTGCATTCCATATGGTTTACATGTTGTATTTTAATTTTTATTTAATATTAAATATTTTTGAGTTTTTTATAGTTGTGTCTTTTATCCATTGGATACATCGACATTTATTTTTCATTTTCAAGCACATTAATATTTTCTAGTTATTTTTCATATTCGTTTTTAGCAAATCCCACTGTGCCAAAAGCATATAGCCTGTATAATTTCAGTCTCTGAAAATTTGTTGGCATTTGCTCTGGGCAATTTTTTGGTAAATATTCAAAGTGCACTTAAAAAGAATATGTATAATGCAGATGTCATATTGAATATTCCTCAGTGTTAATTATGCTGTTCACAACTTCTATAATCATTGTGATTTTATTCTTTAAAGCTGATTTCTCTCTAAATTACTTGAAGAGATGTATGAAAATTTCTATGTTCATTGAAGACTACCTGTTTGTTTTTATAAAGCATCCTGTGTTACTTTTATAACACATGAAGACAAGGTAACTGCAATCTGAAAGACTTTTGAAGATCTCTAAGGACTGAGGAAAGGGCCTCAGATGACCTAGAAAGCTATTCTCATGTTGCCCCACAAATGGCAAATTTGTTAAAGAGTAGTGACTGCCAGTTATCCAATGTCAACCACAATAATGTTTTGACAAAATAACGGTCAGAAAATTGTTTTAAAACTAATCTTGCACATATTTTATTGTTTGGAACCAATTTTTGGCTAAATGTCATGCATTAGTGATTGCTGCATCAACCTTCATTATGAACCGTTTTAACTTTAGTTTCTTATTCAGATATCACAATCAGTAATGGTTGCTTTCAAGAATGAATTCACTATTCTAGAAATATTTTTTTTTGCAAATATAGGAAATATATCAACTAAATATTTCGATGCATTTTTATATTTTCATTTTTATGCTCTTTGACCATCTCCATCTTTATAAAGTCATTGGTTTCAGTGTTTTGACATGATCTTCTAATGCTTAAATTTTTCTCGAAGTTTTTTTAATATGTAAGTATCACTTTATTTCTGCAATAATCAAATATTTAAACATAGTTATGCAAACAAATCAAATGTCAAATGCAATCAAATATTTATAACAGACTATGAATCATAATGATTTTCTAAAAAAAGTTATTTTGAAATAATTACAATGATTTTCTAAAATATAATGCACAACCAATACAGAGAACTCCAATGAAACTCCTACTCATACACTCAGATTTACTAACTCTTAATATATTACTACATTTGTTATATCTTTTTTCTTCTTTTTTTTCTTCCTCCTTTTCTTCCTATCTATCTATCTATCTATCTATCTATCTATCTATCTATCTATCTTTTTCTATCTACCTTATAGATATTTTTGTGTGTTGCATACATCATGTTCCTTGAAAACTCAATACTTTTATGTATATTTCCTAACAACAAAGATATTAGCATATTTAGCCACACTAAGAACAGTTATCAAATTTTTAAAATTTAACATTGATATGAAGCATATAATCTATATTCCAATTGTTTCAATTGTCCCAATAATTTCATTTTGGGCATTTTCAGATCCATTATTATGCATTGCATTTAATTGCCATTATTTTATAATCTCTTTTTTTAATTGTGATAGCATATGTACAACATATATAATTTCCCATCTCAGCCACTCTAAAGCATACAATTGGATGGGATTAATCACTTTAACAATGGTTTGTAAAAGGCCACTAGAACTGCCTCTGTATAGCAAAATAGTAAGCCAAAAAAGATACTCTATTCCTATAGGGATTGCAGAGATTAGTGTTACCATAAAGGGCATGAAAACTGCATGGGTGGTGATTCCCACAACATTCTCTTTCAAGTCTCCGATTTGGCCTGTGCAGAAAACAGATGGATCTTGGAGGATAACAGTGAATTATTATAAACTTAACCAGGTGGAGACTCCAATTTCAGCTGCTGTTCTAGATTAGGTATCATTGCTTGAGCAAATCCACACATCCCCTGGTACCTGGTATGCAGATAGTAATCTGACAAATGTGTTGTTTTTCCTTAAAACCTGTTAGGAAAGATCACAGGGAACAGTTTGCTTTCAGTTGTCAAGTCCAGCAACATACCTTCACTGTCCTATCTTGGAGGTATATTAACTTTCTAGCTCTATGTCATAATTTAGTCCACAGGGAACTTGATCACATTTCCTTCCACAAAATATCACTTTAATCCATTATATTTAAAACATGATGCTGATTGGAACCAGTGAGCAAGAGATAGTAACTTCTCTAGATTTATTTGTAAGGCATTTGCATGGAAAAATCCAAAAAAAATTTTGGGAAATATCCATTTCTGTGAATTTTTAGGTATTCAGTAGCAAGTGGCATTTTGAGCTATCCCTTCAATGGTGAGGGATGAACTGTTGCATCTGACCTATCCTACAACCAAAAAGAGGCAAAACATTTAATTGGGCTCTTTGGATTTTGTAGGTAAAATTCCTCACTTGGGTATGCTACTCTGGCCTATTTACCAAGTGACACAAAAAGCTGCTGGTTTTGAGTGAAGATCAGAAAAAGAGGAGGCTCTGCCACAGGTGCAGAATACCATGCAACTTACTCTGCCACTTAGATGCTATGGTGCTTGAAGTGTCAGTGGAAACTAGATATGCTGTTTGGAGCCTTTGGCAAGTCCCTATAGAAGAATTACAGAACGAACACTTAGGATTTTGGAGCAAAGTCCTGATATCTACTGTGGATAACTACTTTCTTCTTACAGTGCACCTAGATGTTAATTTTGTTTTGAAGGAGAATTGGCTGGAGGTGTGTGTATACTAGCTTATGGGCTGCAGCAAATGGTTTAGCTAGGTGGTCAGGGACTTGGAAAGAATAGGATTGGAAAAATTAGTGACACATAGATTAAGGGGAAAGATAGGTGGATAGACTCTTCTAAATGGGTGAAAAACATGAATTTTGAGTCACATATGAATGTTCATCAGAGGGTGATATCAGCAGATGAGGATTTTGGTAATCAAGTGGATAGATTGACTAATTCTTTGTATACCAATTAGCCTCTTTGCCCAGCTACTCCTTTCGTTGTCCAATGGGCTCATGAGCAAAGTGCCCATAGTAGAAGAACTTGAGGTTTTGTTTGGGTTCAGCAACATAGACTTCCAATTTTCAAGGCTAACCTGTTTACAGCCATTGCTGAGTACTCGATCTACCGGCAGCAGAGGACCAACACTCAATTCCTGATATGGCACCATTTCCAGCTACCTGGTGGTAGGTTGATTACATTGGATTTTTCTACCATGGAAAGAATAGTCTTTTGGTCTTACTGGAAAAGACAAATACTCTGGATATGGATTTGCATTTCTGCATGCAATTCTTGTGCCCAAACTATCATCCATGGACTTACAGAATACCATATCCACTGTCTTTTTCCAACCAAAGAATTGGACTTGCTGCAATCAAAGAAGTCACTTCATTTCAAATGAAGTGTGGAAATGGGCCTATGCTCATGTAGTTCACTGGTATTACCATGCTTTCTATCATTTTAAAGCAGTTAGATTGTTAGAATGTTGGAATGGGCTTTTGAAGACTCAAGACTCAATTATGGTGACAAATGGAGGAAATACTTTGCAGGCCTGGGGCAACATTCTCCAGGAAGCTGTATATACTCATATCACTATCCAATTTACATTGCTGTTTATCTCATAGCCAGGATCATGGACTCAGGAAGCAAGGAGTGAAAATGGAAGTGACACCATTCACAATTAACCCAAGTGATCCACT
The DNA here is from genome assembly GCA_029593785.1 of Cabassous unicinctus. Lineage (NCBI taxonomy): Eukaryota > Metazoa > Chordata > Mammalia > Cingulata > Chlamyphoridae > Cabassous > Cabassous unicinctus. Next base: position 19,842 of record JAQZBX010043949.1, read on the forward strand.
AGAAATATTTTCTGCATTCTGTCTCCATGACCTTATGCTCTGCTGTTCTAAATTTCTTTATTCCAAGGGAGGCATGCTTCTACCAGGAAACAACATGAAGATTCCAATGAACTGGAAATTAAGACTACTTAACACTTTGACATGGGCGTTAATAAATATATTTGGTAAATATGTATATTAAAATGTTATGTTTTGTTTAACCTTGTTAAATTAATCTCAATTAAAAACCCAGAACTAAATGCACACACACACACACACACACACACACACACACAAATGAGTATATGTAAAACTGGTGACATTTGAAAAAGATGGGTGGATTGCATCAATGTCAATTTCTTGATTGTGTTATTGTACTATAGTTATGCAAGATGTTACTATTGGGGAAAATTGGATAAAGTGTACAAGGGATCTCTATTTTTTTTTTATAACTGCATGTAAATTTACAATTTTCTCAAAATTGAAAGTTTAATTAAAATATAAAAAACAAACAAAAACCTAAACTACAACACGAATATACTAATTTAATACTTTTAAAAGCAGTTTCACATATAATTATATATGATGGCTGAGAGAATGAGGTCTGGCTCATTACTTACTAGTGCTAGGATGTTGGACAAATTACCTAACTTCTTTGTACCTCGGTTTCTTTATCTGCAAAGTCTAAATAAGAATAGTAGATATTATTGTTGGTCTGATTTTAGAATTAAATAAGATAACATATTCAAAGTTAAAATGAAAGTGTCAGGTACATACTAACAACTCAATACATTTTCATTATTATTTCTTCACAACTTATGAATGAAAATATTATTATGCCCTCTTTTATACATGAAGAAATTAAGGCTTAGGAAATTAATTTTCTGAGAGGAGTAGCAATTTAGTGATTATTTGATAATCTGATAATCTGGCTCAAAATTCCATGCATTTCTACCAAGTAATGATATTTGCATCTCTTAAGTGGGGGGAATGTGGAATATTGTCACAGTTTGCCATTTTTAGTTTAACTTGATATAGATGCATAAATGACAGATCATAGACAAAACCCTTGGAGAACGTATTAATACCTAATAATAGTTATCCATAGTAGATTGAGGTACTGATTTTCCTGTGCTTATTATTAATAAATATATATAAAATTAATTTACTCCCATACTTAATGACATATAAAACAGATTATTTACTAACATTAAATATCAAAGACTCTGTCCATGTCCTTTTTTTCTTAAGACTGTGTGCAATTCTAATTTTAAGCAATATTTTAAGAAACATTTTAGAAATCTGAGAATATAGAAATACATGGACCAACAATTCCGTTTTTTAAAATAATAATTTATTTTCTATTTGAAGAGAGCAATACCAAGTTTAAAAAAAGTGACATGGTAAATATAGTGTCTAAGTCAAAATAAGACTGATATAACACAAATATTCTCCTTTTGGCCCTCTTATGTTTATTCTTGTTCCTCTGGTGAACTCTTATCTTCTTTAAGTCTTATCCATCACCTCTATATATACAATTATGAAAGTAATAAATTCTAACTTGGAGTTTCGTGTTCTTGACTCATATATATTTCCACATTTTCCTTATACCTTTTCCTGGAATTTTATCAAGTTACTCAAACTTGATCTACACAGAAAAATTTATCATCCCCTCAATAAATTGGCT
>JAQZBX010043950.1:0-21505 GCA_029593785.1 Cabassous unicinctus
AGCCAATTGTTGCCAAGGGCCCTGGCCCAATTGCTGCTAAGGCCTCCAATGACGGGTAAGATCCAGTAAATTGCACAGCATGGTCTAGACCTAAAACAGGCACAGTTCCCCCTCAGCCAACCAGCCTTCAAAAAATAAAGAAAAAGGGGCAGATGTTGGCTATAACTCAAGAAACGAAACTTAAGTCCTGGGCAAGAAATGAAACTTAAGTTCTGGGAGAGAAATGAAACTTAAGTTCAGGGCAAGAAACGAAACTTAACAAGCAGCCAACGGGCATGCACGGCCACTACCCTCCCCCTTACCCTAATCCTTTCCCCTGCACTCCTCTCTGTTGCCTCCTACCCAGCAACAACCCATGCAAACCTATCTCATCTTGGCCTGATTTTTAACCAATCAGATAACACCACACCACCCCTCAACCCTTTATATTGCACTGCACTTCCTCAATAAAGCAGACCTGAGTCACCAGCCTCGTCTCCGCAGTTTCTTTCCTGCGTCCCCCTCCATGCTGGATTCCCCCCAATGGGGGGACCGACCCTCCGCGGCCGACCCACCCCCCAATTCACACCCTCAGTTCTTCAATACTCTGAAGTTCTAAACTTACAGCCAAGTGATTGGGTAGTAGAAAAAGATTTGAGAGAAGTCTGAGGCTCCCTCCCCAGCTCTAATTTTATAGGTGCTTCTAGCTTTAATAATACGTTTTTAAATGTAGTGATTAAAGTCTAGTAGTGTATTTTGTGACAAAGGCAAGAGATTTCATTTCTTGTGGTCAATCAGGCTCCTGGTGTACAAGAAACTATCAGAGCACAGTTAGAGTCTCTTCTGGGTATCTGCATTAAATTGCGATGACCACCTTCCATTCAAGCTCAGAAACTGCTTAGGAAATATCAAATCAGTACAGTAACCAAGTGTTGCCAGTTCTCTGCAGGTAAATAATCTGCATGTGAAATGGCTACAGAAAGGGATAGGTGGATGGATGTACGTTAGAAGCTGTGTTCCTGTTCTAGGGTACATGGACACTTCCCTCCCCATGTGCAGTCACCTCATATTGAGGGGAGTGAAGTTCTCATTTTCTTCTGCAAATGTGGGAGCACGTAAGGGTTTCCACCCTGAACCATCTTATAGAGACTGTACAGATGCTGAAAACTTTTCAGGACAAAAATGTTGTTGGTATTACAGGCAAAAGGCCATGGTAATAATTTATTTGGGGGATTTCCCTCTCAATCAAGCCTATGTTGATTCATTGGTATTTAGATTTCAACACACACTCATAAATCACAAAAGCTTATAAATAATCTGTTTTAAAATAATAAAATATACAGTGTACAAAAAAGAATACAAGACAATCAGAGAAATAGGAAATCATGGCCTTTCAAAAAAAAAGAGGATAAAAATCCAGAAAACACCAATGAAAAAGACAGGAATCTGGGCAAATCAAATGAAGCCATTTTAAAAATGATCAAGGAGATGAAGGAAAATACAGAGAAAGAACTCAAATATATCAGGAAAATAGTTAATGAGCAGTATGAGAATTTTAGTAAATACTGTGCATGACATTCTGTCACTTTGGCCATGTGTTGATTAGAAGTGATTGGCTAAATCCAGGTAACATCCAAGAGGAGGGGATTACATAAGGATATGTAATCAAATGTAAGGCCCTTTGGAAGATACCACGTTTTCTTCCTTACTTGTGGTAACCATTCCTTTTTTTTTTGTCAAGGTGAGAGCACGAACAGAATCCCCCCTATGACAAATTATGCAGTTGAGTTTCCCACATATGGAGAAACCACAGGGGTCAGCACATCCAGGGTGCAATGGAAAATCTTCACCCTGGGAAAACCACTTTCGTGATCATGGTACATCCCCTGCCAGGTAAGTATAAACACTTCCATTTTAAGTTCATGTATTATGTACAGGTAAAACCAGCTCCGAAGTTTTATAGCTTATTACTATACACCTGATAAAGTCCCCAGTATGTAGGTGCTAGAATGTACCCATGCTTCAGGTGGGGAGACTGTGGAAACCCGAGAGGCACAATTACTTGACCAGGCTAACAGAAAAGGTAGAAGTATAGCTGGGTGTTAATCAACTTCTTTCTTAATCATGGGGTCTTAAATTTCCCAGGCTTTCCTGTGAGACTGGGGAAGAAAGTGGTTGTGTAAATATAGACTCAAGTAGATGACATGGGAAAGGAGGATGAAGATTCAGCAGCCTGAGGGGATTTATGACATGTTTTGTCCAAAGAAAAGGCACAGGTAAATTGACCCTATGAAGTGACATCATTTCCTTGGAGGTATAGCACAACAGAACTTGGAACCTTGGTAACCAGGAACCCACATTCTACAGATAAACCTCATGAGGTTACTATGAACATTTAGGAATAAAGCATTGTGTATTGAGCAGCAGACTCACAAATCTTCTTGGAAAGTTCTCTCCTGGTTCCTAGCTTTGGGGTAAAGTTTGCTCAATGTTCTGTGGTTTTTCATTTTTATTATTTTCCTCTCTTCTATAAAGAAGTGCTATAACTCCCCCCTCACTGACCTTGTGGCCATAGGATATTTATTTTCCCATTTGTAAAGGAGTTTTGAGATTTCATTTATGAGATCAATGTCCATGGAGTAGCTAGAACAGGAATACCGGGGAGGGGGCAGTGTTATTTCAGGCCCCCTCAGTCTCTTGCAAGTGGCATGTATCATTCATTCCTGGGCTTTGAGAGACAAGTGACAGAATTTAATGGCATGCAGGATTTGAGGGGAGGGTGAATTGAATTTCTGTATAAAAGGCAAAAAGAAAACTTTATCAATTGACAAGGGGTAATATGTATTTGTTGTTAATAACAAACATTAGACTTAAGTATTACATTAAATTCTCATTTTTGTTATACCCTGGTAGTTGTGTTTTTTTCTTTCATTTCCTGCCTCAATTTAAATGTGATGCAGTCTGTCCCAGTTGTCATTGAAATAAGAAATCTTACAGGGTAAATAGTATATTTTGTGTGGAAGATGTTTGAAGAGTCAAAGTCTTATCTGGCTTACTGAAGTAAACATGTAGATCATCCTTTCACAGAGTAGACATACATTTCAGGATCATTAAACTGAGAAAAGAGCTGAGACACCGCATCAGCTCTCCTGTGACTTAGGGTTGAAAGTACTTTCACAGGACATTGCAACAACCTCTAAAATGTGGGTGTTTTTATTATATTTACAAGGACCATTTCCTGACCTAGCACAGTTGCTTCCTTTCCCCAAATTTAGACAAGAGGAATAAATTTCTACTTCTCATGCTGAGGATTCTTTTGACTACCAATTAGGTACTTGTAGTTTTCCAGGTGAAACTATGGAATTGCATAAGCATTAAGGTAGGGAAAATTATAAAAAGTTCAAAACTGGCAAAGGTGGAGTCTGAAGCTGTGTGATCTTGAAGTCCACTGACTTGGATGATCACGTGACACATTCAGTCATGATTCTACCAATGTATCCTGAGAGATTATCTGACCACTGAGCCAATCTTAAATGTTTAGTTCATCATACCTTAGGTACACCTATAAAGGTGAGAGCCAGATCAATTGTGAAGTGATTCTGAGTTGCCAATTGTGGGTGAATCTTAGTTATTCCCCTCTTTCTTGATGGCTCCAATATTCACCCAGACACTCAGCAGTGCTCAAATCTGCCAGGTTGGGTTTCGTAGGGCAGCCAACAGGTTGAGCATAAACTCTGGCTCAAAAAACCCAGGTCATTTTTGACATGGCATAGCTGTCCTCAGATGTGTTTGTTAATTGAAGCACAGGTATGGCTGTGCTTTCCCTTCAAAGACAAATGCCCGATTGCAAGGCTAGTCCAGGGCCTGGAAGAATGCATTGGTGTCCAAGAAATTTCATCCACATGACCAGGAGGCTCCTGAGAAGAGAGAAAGTGTGTGGACGATTTAATAGTCTAGTTGATGTACTATAAGAAAATTATTATTAAGAATTGTGAATTCCTAAGCTTTCTAATCAATAGTCTCTGCTGTTTCAGTGTAGAATTGTGAATGATTAACTTGCCCTTTGGCCTTTGGAATGTTGTAATGCTGCTATACAGGCAACGCCTCTACCTATTAAATAAAAGCAAATGTTTAGAAGGTGCAAGTCTCCAGACATAGTAGTTGCACATATGCCCTGTAAAGTTAACATCAAGTTAAAGCTGATGTGTATTGAAACCTTTATGTTCTTGTTTAGTGTACCATGAACAGAACACAACAAAATACCCATCAAGAAACTGTATCTCTCCTGCAGAAAGATGGCCACCCTCCTACTGGATGGATTTGGTTACTTTCAAATAGGTCATTCCTCACAAGTTTCAAGACTCATTGGAGTTCTGAGGTTCAGAACTCCTTAAAAGAAGATAGCCTCCAAGCTTCCACTTGAACTCTCACCCAGGAGAGAAAGCTCTGCCTGGGACCATTTATCCAATCTGGACTCTGGCTGGCTGTCAAAAGGGATTTCCTAGCCTCATGAGATACCAGATGTTGTCCTATTCCTTGATTTGGTAAGTTGTATATATTTTCATTATTTCCTATGTCTTTAATGATTATTTTCTTTAGCGATTGCTCAATTGTTATAATCACTTGATATAAGCACAAACTCATTTGATTAAATAAAGTTGTCTTTGCATAACATTTATAGTTTATGCCTCTTCCTTAGCAAAGCACTAGTGCATGACATTATGGTAGAGGATGGATATAATATTGCATCTTAGGGCTAACAATGGCTGAGAGTTTAGTGAGAGTCACCCAAAAGAGATGCACATTTATGGGAAGAGTTCATCTAACTTAGTCTTTGAGGGAATTCTGCCTTTGTACCTGAGACTACTTGACCCAACAGGAAACCCCAGATGGCCAAGACAGTCATGTGCTGGCCCATGGTTCCAAATGCTCCTGGAGTGTTGAAGGTCCTCCCCCTGTTCAAGCTCTGCCAGGTGGTACACCAGGATCCCAGCTGAACCTGATTCTTGATGAGATGGGGTTATATTGGTTTATGGCAAAAAGCAGGTGCCTAGAAAATAACTATTGGACCACAAGAAGGGAAAGAGCTGGACTGAAGTCCCCTACGGCTCCAACATCTGTAGGTCTGAGATCTCTATCTAAGGGCAGTGGACAGTGTGGCTATTTTAGCCTGGCTACTACAAAAGATTCTGTGATTTTTTAAAAGAATTCTATTCTGATAACACTCTTTCTGACTAGTTCTGTACTAATTAGTCAGTGAAGGCATGGGTGAACCTAAAAGTCTTTTCAAACTTCCCCTTCTATTGGTTTAAAAATTGCATAGATATCCATGAACAGACATGAGGACTGGAGGCCCTTTCTGCCTGTCCAATTTTGACTAATGGCCTCTGTGTCACCCTGTCACATGTTCTTGTTCCACATCCTGAAAGGCTCACTTGGGCCGTGAAGAGTTGCATGATCAGCACTTGCATCAAATCAACCTGGAAATTGACTGAAGACTCCCTAGTGGAGCGGCAGCTCCTTCTCAACCTCTGTGCCCACTGAGAACCTGACCAGCAGGGCATAGTTCTGGAAGGGTTTGGAACATCCCAATAATGCTGAGTGAATCTTAGGATCCCCTCTTTATTCATGTGTGCCTTTCTATAGAGGACAAAATCTCTATAGCTATCTAAAAAGTCAAAAAACCATTTATACATTTTAATGAGACATACCTTGAAACTCTGTTAAAAATATCTTTTCAAGTACTCACGTATCTTTCCCAAGAAAAGGCCATATTTTGGATCATAAATCAGATCACAGTAAATTCAAAAAGAATGAAATTATACAAAGCAATTTTCTGATCATAATGAAATGAAATAGGAAATTAGTGATAGAAATTGGAAAAATTTTTAAAATGTGGATATTAAAATCTACTCAAATAATAAGTTGGTCAAAGATAGAATTGCAAGAGAAATCAGTAAACATCTCAAGATGAATAAAAACAAGAACACAACATATTGAAATTTATGGGATACAGTGAAGGCAGTCCTGAAATTTATAGCCCTTAATGCTTATATTAAAAAAGAAAAAAGAAGAATTTCCAGAAAAATGGTATCTGAATAGGTAAGCTGGGTTCACCTCTCTCATAAAACAACAAATGAAAAGCAAAAAGCTGTCCAAAGGAACTGTTTTGGGACTCTGAAGGCCAGGAGAGTGCTGTGTAACTCATAGGAGGGTGAGGGACAAAGAGGTAAAGAAGGTAAAATGAAAACTGTGAGTGAGTTACTAAGCTCCAGGGCCTGGGAATGACACATATCCCCCTCTCTCAAAGCAATCAACCTGAAAACACCCTGTGGAACACTGCAGTCAACAGAGAGGAGAACAGAGGTCTTCCTCCCTAGGAAGAGGTAAGGTGTGTCAGAGGTATGTCAGATAATGGTTTGCATTCAGGTAATTTGACCAGAAGAGCCCACTTTGATTGTCAACTCTGACCAGAAAATAATCATCTGAAAGTGGATGTTGAAAGTGTCACCTCCTTGGAAATATTTGCTGATGAGCATCATCTGACAGCCAGCCAGTAAATTGCAAGGAAAAAAACTGCTTATAGGTGTCTTTTGTACCAAATGGGTGAGGGAAGATCTGCAATGCAGTTGTGAGTCTCTGGATCTATTTTGATAACATAAGCTGGGCAACTTTAAAGACTTAGAATAAGTTGAACCAAAAATAAAAAAGAGCTGTGAAACAAAACCACTAGGAAAGGAAGAAATTGAATGTCAGAGCAAATTCACTAATATATTCAGCAAAAATTGCAAGTCACAGTAAGAAACAGGAAGATATGGGTCAACTAAAAGAACAAACCAAAAATCCTGATGAGACACAGGATTAAAGAGAACTAATCAGTGATAATCACACAAATACCGTAAATCAATTCAAGGAGTTAAAGCAAAATATGACTACAGAAGTAAAGGATAATAAGAAGACATTTTCAATAGGAAAGCTTGCAATAAAAGTCACATAGCTTATGGGGATGAAAGAATGGATGAGATGAGATTAAAAATAATCAAGGTGTAATAAGGACTACTTCATTTTTAAATTAGAATTTATTGTTTTACTATTCTAGAAGCCACAAGTCCAAATTGGTTTGGTCTGAGATCAATGTTACAGTCAACAGGAAAACTCTCCATCTGGAGACTATAAGGGAGAATCTTTTTTCTTGTCTATTCCAGCTTGTAAACTTCATTCCTTTAGCCTTTTCCAGCTTCTGGTAGCTTTCAGCATTCCTTGGCTTTTGGTTCCTTCCACCATCTTCAAAACCTACACTATCTACTCTGACCTGGGTTATTCCCAGAATCCTAGGTCATGATTGAATCTCACACATTTTATTTTATTGTTTATTTTTGTTTCATTTCTACAAGGATATAAGGACAGTGAAGGTGGGAATCTTGCATATTTTACCAATTAGTCCCCAGAAAATTCAGGTTATGGATCATTTGAAAACCTTAATAAATATATGATATTGAAATAAATGGTCTGAAGAAGAACCAATACCCATTATACAGTTTCTGCCCATCTTCATGCTAGTATACTTTCAAGATGGGCCTACTTTTTGTTGAACTGTTTTTCCTTTGAGGCATCTAAATATTAGTACCATTTATTCTGCACAAAGAGTGGGTATTCGGAAGGAAAATAAGCCAAATGAATTAACAAATATTAGTACTAATTGAATTAATGAATGAATGATGGTATGTACACATTATCAATTCTAAGGCAATTTGAAAATGAGAACCTACCTCATATCTGCAGTGATGTTCCACCTCCTCATCCCCTGAGATTTCTCTGCAGTTTTTTTGCCAAAAGTCACTTGCCAAATAATTTTATTTGTAGTGAATATCACATTTCCTCACTAAGGATTGAGCAAAGTCTTCATTCCCAGATACTCATACTATACCAGGTCTGACAATAATATTTTACTTCTAATATTTAAATTAATTTCAATCTTATATAACTTCAAATAGCACTAATGACATTTAAAAGTGAAAATTTAGGCACCACCAGACATTATTAATTAATCTATTTTTTCATGTTCCATTAATTACTGTTATGCACATACATATTAAGCATAAATAATAGCTACATCACATCATTTTGTATTGCCCATCATTTAATTAACATTCAATGTTATTTTCAGATTCACCCCAGTCATTATAATTTAGTCTAGTATTGCATAAAAAATAAAATCTGAATCATATTAGACAAATTACAGCAACAGCTTTTATTTCACATATTTTTGCAAGTATTGATTTGCAGAAGTTTCATATTCTTCTTACTAATTGTTACAAAATTCTGCATGCAACATAACCAGATCATTTCACAATCTTACATTATCTTAATTATTTTTCAACAAAAAGTAATTAGGCAATATTCTGAATATTGGAAAAGCATGTTTGTTAATAATTTTTCCTCTTTTTGATATTTCTCATGTGAACACTAGCTGAATATTTATACAATTTGATTTTTGGGTTGTCTTTTCTTCAGTATGAAATCATTCATGCTGATGAAAAAACTTGAAATCACTATAGACTTTCCTCCATTCATTACACTGAGATGTAAGTAAATATTTTTCATACTTATTTTATGGAATATTTATTCCAGCAAAAATTACCCGCTGTTCCTCTAAAGTCTCTTGCTCCTTTTAGAGATTTTCCTTTCTGATTTTCTGTTGTAGGAGTTATTACTAACCTGTGTTTATCTTCTGTGCACTTAGGCTGAAGCTCATCATAAAAGTCCTCCAGGTCAATATAGACATAGAGTTCTTCCAAGTGTAATTCATTCATACCTAAATTACCAATTAAGGCATTTATCATAGATTACACTGACATAGAATTATACTCCTGTGTGGTTTTCCTTATTTGTTTAAACGATAGTCTATAGATGAAGATTATTCCATATTCTTTACATTTATATTGTGAGTTCTCTCTTGTTTTCTAAGGTTAGAACTCTGACAGAAGGTTGTCCCACATAGATGGCATTCACAAGGTTTCTCTCCAGTGTGCATTATGTCATGTTGTCTGAGGGAAAAACGTTGACTGAAGGATTTTCCACATAAACAGTATTCATAAGGTTTTTCTCCTGTGTGAGTGTTCTCATGTTGCCTAAGCACAGATTTATTGTAGAATTTCTCATATACATGACATTTGTATGGCTTCTCTCCAGTGTGATTTTCTCATTCTTTCTAAGATTGGAACTCAGATTGAAGTTTTTCCTAAAAAGATGGCCTTAGAATGCTTCTTTCCAGTGTGAATGTTGTTCATGTTGTTAATGTTGTCTAAGCACAGAAGATTTACTGAAGGGTATTCCACATACATGACATTTGCATGGTTTCTCTCCAATGTGAGTGTTCTCATGTTATCTAAGGAAAGAACTTTGTCTAAATACTTTTGCACATACATGACATTTCTATTGTTCCTCTACAGTGTGAGTTTTCTAATGTTGTCTAAGGGAAACTTTTGTCTAAAGACTTTGCCACATGCATGGTATTTGTGTGGATTCTCTCCAGTGTAAATTCTCTCATGCTGTCTAATGTTGGAAGATTTACTGAAAGTTTTCCCACATCTTTATTTTTTTCTTCAGTGTGAGTTCTCACAGGTGGCCTAAGTTCAGAAGTTTTTCTGAGGGTTTTCCCACATTGATGACAGTTAAATGATTTGTTTCTAGTGTGGATTTGATAACACTGATTAAAAGATAACTGGTCACTGGGGACTTACTGAAACTATTCCCAGATACAGGGTTTCTTTCTCATATGAGATAACACATATTGAATCATTGTGTTGCTATGAATGAAATATTCTCCCAAGACATTAAATTGTAGTGGATCCTCCAGAGTGTGAGAACTTTGGTGTTGGAAGGAGAAGAAACTGCTAAAGTTTGCTCACAAATATTCATTAATTTAATTCTCTATGAATTCTGGATTAATCATTTAGAATTCATTTTGTCTCTAGAAAAATGTTTTACATGTTAGTTGAATTAACATAGTGTGTTTTTCCCTTGAACAGATTCTATCTTTTGTGTCATCTCAACTTCATAGTTATTTAATTACTTTGGAAGACTTTGTTATATTTCAAAAACAAGGATATGGCCATGATTTTTTTTATTATTATTTTCTAATTTCTCATTTTATAATTTGAGGACAAATTAATTTTTTAAAAATTAAATTTCCAAAATTTTTGCTGGGTGAAATGTTTAATCACACCTTTAATTTCAGCCTGGTGAATGTTCTGAATTCATGACTTATTCCATTCCCAAGTATTTATTTGTATGACTTGGGTTCATAAACATGAAATTTACCATTGACAAATGACAGATGAAGCCTACCTGCAGATATATTGCATGGATATATTTTCCTGTTTTCAAGGTCACATTCCATGCCTAAATGATTGGGGATCATGGAGGCTAGAAAGTAATGATATGACATATTTAAGGTGCTAAAAGAAAATTTAAAACTCCCAACCAATAAATCTGTATCAGCAAAGCTGGCTTTCATAATTGAGGAAGAGTTCAAAATATTCACAGATAAACAGAAATTAAGAGAGTTTGTCAACAAGAGACCTTACCTTCAAGGAATATTAAAGTGAGTGCTACAAGATAAAAGAAAAAAAAATCAGGAGAGAAAGCATTGGAGGAGAGTGGGGAAAGGAAATTTGTTAGTAACAATAACAAAAAGGAAAAAAGGATAAATAAAAACAAAATATGACATCTATAAATCTAAAGAAAAAAATGACTAATGCAAGTACTGCCTTGACAGTAATAACATTAAATATTAACAGCTTAAATTCTTCAATAAAAACAGTTTGGAAGAATGGATAAGGAAATATGACCCAACTCTGTTTTCTCTACAAGAAAGTCATCTTAGATCCAGGTACTCAAGAAAGTTACAAGTGAAAGGTTTGAAAATGATTTTACATGAAAAAATAACCAGAAATGGGAGCAGCTATACTAATATAGAATAAAATATACTTAAAATGGAAAACTATTGTAAGACACAAAGAAGGACACTATATACTAATAAAAGGGGTAATGTATCAACAAGAAAGAACAATCATAAATATTTATACAACTAACCAAAATACTTGGGACAAACAATGGAAAACCTAAGAGGAGAAATAGATGCCTGTACAGTTATAGTGGTGGACACTCATACACCATTATCAACATTATACAGAACATCGTGAAGAGGGTTAATAAAGAATCATAGACCTTGAAAAATACATATGAGGATCTAGACCTAAAAGTCATATACAGAACATTACATCTAAGTACAGGATACACATTCTTCTCTAATGCTCATGAATCATTTTCCAGGATAGACCACATGCTAGGTCTCAGAAAATGTCTCAATGAATTTAGAAAGATTGAAATTATATGAAATAATTTCTTTGACCAATGGAATGAAGCTGGAAATTAGTAAGGGGCAGATAAGCAGATTAGGCAAAAAGATATGGAAATTAAACAACTCATTCTTAAACAATAAGTGGGACAAGTAGGAAATTGCAAAAGAAATGAGTAATTAACTTGAAATGAATGAAAATGAGAGCACAACCTATGAAAACCAATGGAATGAAGCTAATGAAGTGCTGAGGGGAAACTTTAAAGCCATAAATGTCTATATTAAAAAGAAGAAAGAGCTAAAATCAGTGAACTAAATGCAACTATTGAGGAACTTAAAAAAGAAAAACAAAATAAACCTAAAGTAAGCAGAAGGAAAATTATACCAAAGATTATAGCAGAACTAAATGAAATTGTGAATAAATAAAAACACTACAAAATTAACAAAATCAAAAGTTGATTCTTTGAAATGATTAATCCAATTAAGAAACCTTTAGCTAGACTAATAAATAAAAAAAGGGTGAAGATTCAAATACATAAAAAAGGAGAGAGGGGATATCACCGCTTATCCATAGAAATAAAGTGTATCAACAAAAACTGAATTTTGTTGAAAAATTGAATGCCAACAAGCTGGATAATTTAGATGAAATTAAATTACATCTAATATACATTAACAAAAGAAGAAATTGATGAACTCAACAGACAAATAACAAGCAAAGAGATTGGATTAGTCATGAAAAACATCCCAATCCAAAACAAAAATCCAGGGCCAGATGGCTTCAAGATGAATTCTACCAATCACAATGGAAAGAATTCACACAAGACCTGTTTAACTTCTTCCAAATAACAGAAGTGGTGGGAACAATACCTAACTTATTCTATTATGCAAACATCACCCTAATACCAAAGCCATATAAAGATTCCACAAGAAAATGAAACTACAGACAAATCTCTCTAATGAAGTGGATGGTAAAATACTCAACAAAATACTTGCTCATCATTTTCAACAACACATCAAATGAATTACACACCCTGATCAAGTGGGTTTTACCCTGGTATGCAAGGATGTTTCAACATAAGAAAATAAATCTATGTAATAAAACACATTAAGAATTCCGAAGAAAAAAATCACATGATCATCTCTATTGATACAGAAATAAACATTTGACTAAGTAATGCATTGTTTCTTGATGAAAACACTTTGAAAGGAATAGAATGAAACTTCCTTAACATGATAAAGGTTATAAATGAAAAAACCCAGAGCAAACAATACTCAATGGTTATATGTTAAAGGCTTTCACTCCAAGATCTGGAACAAGACAAGGATACTTATTGCCACTGCTCTTATTTAACATTGTGTTAGAAGTCCTAGCTCAAGCACTTAGGCAAGAAAATGAAATAAAATACATTCAAATTAGTAAAGAAGAAGTAAATTTTACAATCTGCAGATGACATGATCCTCTATGTAGAAAACACAAAAAATCTACAACAAAGTTTTTAGAGCTGATATACAAGTTCAGTAAAATGGCAGGATATAAAATCAACAATCAGTAGTATTTCTGTACACTGATAATGAGCAATCTGTGGAGTATATCAAGAAAAAATTCCATTTACAATAGCACTAAAATAATCAAACAACTACGAAGAAACTGAAAGATGTAAAGGGCTTGTACACTGAAAACTGAACAACATTGTTAAAAGAAAGTAAAGAAGACCTAAATTAATGGAAGAATATTCCACCATCATATGGACTGAAACACTCAATATCTTTAATATGCCTGTCCTACCCAAATTGATTTACAGATTTAACAAAATCTCAGTAAAAATGACAAGAGCATATTTTACTGAATTGGAAAAGCCAATTATGAAATTTATTTGGAAGGGAAAGGGGTCCTGAATAGCCAAAAACATACTGAAAAAGAAAAACAAAATTGGAGGATCAGTGTACCTGAACCTAAAGAACAGTACAAAGCTATAGTGGTCAAAACTGTATGGTATTTGCACAATGATAGACATACTGACCAATGGGACTGAATTGAGACTTGTGATATAGATCCTTAAATATATGGTCAACTGACACTCCACAAGGCCACCAAACCCATTCAATTGGGGACAGAATGGCCTCTTCAACAATTGTTGCTGGGAGAACTGTATATGCATATCCAAAAGAATGAGACAATCATCATCTCCTGCTCCATACAAAATTAATTCAAGCTTGACCAAAGACCCAATGTAAGAGTTTATAGCATAAAACTCCTAGGAGATAGTGTAGGAAAGCATCTACAAGAACATGTAGTAGGAAATATTATAAACTCTACACCCAAAGTGCAAGAAATGAAAAAAAAACCACATTAATGGGTCTTGTAAAATTAAAACTTTTGTGCTTCAAAGAGTTTGTTACGAAAGTGAAAAGACAGACTACTCAATTGGAGAAATAATTGTGAAACACTTATCTGATAAGAGACTAATATCCAGCATAAGTAAAGAAATTCTACATCTTGATAATAAAAAGATTAAAAATCCTATTTCAAAAATCAGCAAGAGATTTGAATGACACTTTCCCAAAGAGGAAATAAAATTGGCTTAAAGACTTATGAACAGATGTTCCACATCACTCACTATTAGGGAAATGCAATCAACACTACAATGAGATATCATCTTATCCCTATTAGCCTGGCAGCTATTAGAAAAAAGAGATCTGCAAGTTTTGGAGGGGATGTGGAGGTAAAGGAATCTTCATCCACTGCAATTCAGTATGAAGAATGGTGCAATCATTGTGGAGTACTGTTTGGCAATTCCTAGGGAACTAACTATAGAATTGTCATATCATCCAGCAACCCCACTACTAGGAATATAACCTAAAAAATTGAAAGCAGTGACACAAGCAGATATATGTATGCCAAAGTTCATAGTGGCATTATTCACTGTTGCCAAAAGTTGGAAGCTACTCAAGTGTCCTTCAACAGAGGAATGGATAAGCAAAATGTGATATATACGTACACTGGATATTACTCAGCTGTAAGAAAGAATAAAGAAGTGACACACATGATAATATGGATGAATCTTGAAGACCTGATGTTGAGTGAAGTAAGCCCGTCACTAAAGGACAAATATTGCTTGATCAAACTGATGTAACTCAAGCATATTGAACAGACTCACAGAGTTAGAGTTGGGAAGGTAGGTTATCAGCAAAGAAAGGGAGTCGAGAGTCATAAATTGATGCTCAATATGGGCAAAACACATGATAATGAGGAAGGAGGTGGTTTGGCAGTGGATGAGGGAAACTGTGGCTGAAGGTACTGGAATGTAAGGTTGACCATGTGAAGGAGTTGGATTGGACTATCGAAGGAACTCAGGGGAGAGTGAGAGGAAGGAACAGGTGAGCTCTGGGCTCTGGGGATTTGTAAATCTATGGTTGACACTACAATGGTGGGAATTTTCTCTTGGTAAATATATAGGGCAGATTTACTGATGCAGAGCTTTGATAGTGGGGGATATCTGGGAAAGGGTGCACCTGGAGCATGCTTCTATGGAATATGAATGTGTTCATCTTGTCATAGGGAGTAATCTCAGTGTGTGGAGATCCACACAATAAGTAAAAAAATATTAAACTCCCATCCTGGGAAGTCCGGCTACATTCTCAAATAGAGGGGCAAGAATCTCAAGTACATAAGCAGTGCTTAATAAAAGAAACTGACCATTATGCAAAGCCTTCAATATTAATGCATGTAACTATGAACCTTATTCTTCAATAATTTAAACTTAGTGGTTTCCATACTTTCTGAGGGAAAGGATAGGGAAAAATGAGTGGAATATAGGGTATTTTGGGTACATTGGAATTGTTCTGCATGATCTTGCATTGATAGATACAGGTCATTATACATTTTGCCAGAATCTATAAAATTATACAGTATAAAATGTATACCATAATGTAAACCATTTTGATGGTTAATAGTAATGCTTTGATATTTGTTCATATATTGTATCAAATGCACCATACTCATGTAGGATGTTATAGAAAGGGGAGCATATGGGGGGAGGGAGGTATATGGGATTCTCCTATATATTCTATGAGACTTTTGTAACCTAAAACTTCTTTGAAAATAGCATAAGAAAAAATAAAACACTGGGGTGACATACAGAAGAAATTATCTCTATATCTAAAAGATTACAGAGATTAAGGCAATGAAAGGCACAGTGTAATTTTTTAAAATTTTTACATTTATTTTATTTTAATTTATTTTATTTCATTATTAATTCTTGGCTTTGATTTTTGGGAGGTCTTGGATTGCATAAGAGTTGAAACTGTGGCAGGGGAGGATCACTGGTGCAGGTCATCAGTGGTGGGGGAATTTTGGGGGAGGGTATAACTATGGCATGCCTCCATGTGGTCATGGAGTGTTGTCTCGGTGGGTGGAGACCCACACAACAACTGTCAAAACATTGAATTCTCATCCTGGGGATTCCTGCTATGTTCTCTAATAGAGTATATGAATCTCTAGAGCACATGAGTAGTGCCTATCAAAGGAGGACAAACCAATATGCCATGCCCTTGATATTTGTGGTTGTAATTATGAACATTGTTCTTGTGAAATTGACACTTAGCCTAGTAATATATATTGCCTAAAAATTACCTTCTGAAAGCCTCCTTGACATTCAAATGTGGCCTCTCTCTAAGCCAGACTCAGCATATAAGCTCACTACTTTCTGTTCAGCATGTGACATGACTCCCAGGGATGAGACTCCCTGGCACTAGGTGATTATTACCAAGTGCCAACTAGTGATGCTTTGTTAAAAATCTAAACCAAAAAGGTGAAATATTAAATACAAATGAGTTTTTATGACTAAGAGATTTCAAAGTGAGACGGGAGGTCATTCCAGACTTTACACTTATGCACATCTCAAGAGCATCACACTGACTGTCACAGTAAACAGATCCTCAAGTAGAGGTGCTTCTGAGGCATCTATAAACATCTAGACAGTATAAGCCAAGCAGACAACCCCAGGAAATGGCAATCCTTTGGTGAGACTTAACTTGGAATATATGTAAACCTATTTCCTCAATGTATCAGAGTTAAACTCATTTACAATTAATCCCACACATGATTTTTCTGTCCCTTTTATTCATCCCAGAGAATTATATCTTCTTGTTGTTCATACGCTGGGTGAACCCTGTATCTCAATAAAGTTGCAGGCAACACCTACTCTCCAGTTCATTTGACTCATCTACGACAACGAACAAAAGCATGATGATGGAAAATGCCCATTTCAAAAAACAGAGTATCTATAATTGCAAGGAAGACAGTTCCATCCATCTGCCCCATTTTATCTAAAACTCCTCTCAATCCAATCCAGAGAGAAGATCACCATCTCAAAATCCTCAAGATTGAGGAATGAACAAACATAAGGTGGGAGTGCAAGTATAGAATAATTTAGATTTATTATTATTTTAGTAATGGAAGAATATGTAATATTGATGTAAAGTCAGTGTTCACCAGAGGTTCTGAAGGGAGTGAGAGAGAAATAAGAGCTGTGACATGGGGCAGTTTTGCGACATTGAAATTTTTCTGCATGATAGTGAAATGAAAGATACAAGTCATTATACATTTTGCCAAAATCTATAAAATTGTGCAGTGCACAGTATAAACCATAATGAAAGCTATAGACCATACTTAGTTGCAATGCTACAATATGTGCTCATCAATTGTAACAAATGAACCATACTAATGAAAAATGTTGTTAATGGGGGAAATTGTAGGAGAGAGATGGGTGTGTTATGTGGGAATCCCCTATATTTTTGATGTAACATTTATGTAATCTAAAGCTTCTTTAAAAATGTAAGAAAAAAGTCATTCTCTGCCTGAAATGATTGGGGGGGGGACAATGTTCTTAGAGTGGAATTAACAGAATTACAAAAATCTGAGAAACCCAAATGTTACTGTGACATATTTCAATATTGTTAATTATAGATAGGGAATGGTGAAAGAATGTCACATTGAGGTATACCATAGGGATTAGAATCTCTTTTTATAAAATTGAGAGTTAAAGTGTTTTCAGGATTAAAATAAGTGGAAATAAAATGAAGATTAGATATTTGGAGGTAAAGTGAAGATAAACCTCAAAGAGGAGAACCATGGAATATTTAATTAATATTCCTTTGCCGGAAGCCAAAGACAATGGCAGATAGTCACTTGAATAGAGAGATTAGTACATGTGAGATATAATGAAATCATTATAGGATTATTGCTCTTTTTCCATGCCAACATTTAAGAGAATATCACTCACTTAAGGACATTTTTTTGATGATATTTCCAAGCATCTACTTATTTACTGACCAAGCCCCTTCTTGTGTGAATGCATGGATTTCTGGAGTTCACCTGGTCTCTGGACTTGGGAGAAATTCTAAAAATTCTTTCCACAGTTTCTTTCCTTGCTAAAACTGAGAAATCACATGTGATTTGCAGAGTTGATACCTTGTTTATATGAAACAGATACAAGAGATTTTGAATTATCTGCTAATAAAAGTGCATTATCTTCAAGTCCAGGGCAGTCTATGATGAAGAATAAAGTAAACATTGAAGGTCACAACAGGGATGCACACCTTGAACACAGCATATTGACAATCTTTCAATAGCAAAGAATGATTGATTTTATTCCATAAAACCTTAAGGTTCTGTGGTCATTGAGGCCCATGCCCAGTTTGACAGACTGCAGCAACTTTTTTCTTTGCATGAAGGGAAAATTATGTTTACACAGTGGTTAAACAGTATTTTTAAAAAGAATCCAATAAACATAAGATTTACCAAAAACAAATAGTTATATATGGAAAGGGTATCCTGATTATTTTTTGACTGTGTTGTGAACTACCAAGATAGGCCCTAAAGCATATTAATTATTAAATAATATTTAATCAGTTTATATATCCATTTAAATAAAGTTCATTCAGTTCTCAACAAAGCTCTGTATATTGGAGATTGCGTAGCAAGAAATACATGAAATTTTAGTCTGGAAGGTTAGATTTCAGTGGTGTGAAAAAATGTCAGTTAATAAGTGAAGAATCAAATTTCTTCCAGATACTTTTATGTTTTATGAAAGGATAAGGGCAGAGCTTGGAATGTCATATGAGAAATCTCTTCCAGATACTTGTTGAATAGTTAAAGGAAAACTGGATACATTTGACAGAGAGTTAAGATTATGATGATGGATAGATGGTAGATAGATAGATAGATTGATAAATAGATAGGTAGAATTTTAGAGGTTCATCAATAGAAACATGATGATTGATAGGCTCCAGCATCCTTTCTCTGAACAGCTTTCTCTGGACTGTGTCCATCGTGGCCTGCTCTTCCTGGGTGAAGTCTATAGCTACATCTTTGAAGGTCACTGATTCCTAAAATTGCAGAGACATTCAAATTCTGAGAGGACTATCTACACTAATATCAAAGTAAGATGAGTTAGATGACATCCTGAGGAAAGGAGGGGCTATGTTGAGAGAAAGTTCAAATTATGTTTGAATTTCCAGTCAGAACATTATGAATGATGACCTACTATCTGTATATTAGATATACATACAGAGACATTCACATGCTGAATACATAATGTTCCATTATAAACAATATCACATGAATTGTGGTGTGATTACAAGAGGTAAGATTAGGCAGTCTAATAGCACAAGTCAAGGACCCTTGAAAAATGCTATACTCTATTACAATCCTGGCCTGACTATTCCTGACTCTAGGAGGACATTCTCAATTTTACTTTGGACCTCCAAATCCTGATTATCATTTTCAACCTTATCTTCTCCTTGATTCTCAGATAAAAGATAGAGTTAACTTCTTAATCTGTTCTGGTCTTTCCAGTTCTTCAACAATTTTCACTGAAACTAAAATTTCACTATAACTACTAAACTTCTTTTCCTCTATGAACAGCCAAAATCAAGTGAAAAATATTCCTTTATTCATTGCTTCCACTTATCATATTTGCACAAACATTATTTACAAAGAGGGAAATGGTTGATTGGGGACAAAGTGGTGATAAGAAATTCAACATCTTTTCAAAATACAAAAATATCTATATATACTTTAATACATTTACTATTAGAGAAAATAAATTATTTCTCATGGCATACCTTGCTTAACCCTCTCTTTTGCTCCCCTGAATACTATGCAACACTTACCACAGCACCTTTAACATTGGATTGATTGAAATCATCTGCTCAAATATCTATCTCCCAATGGAGTGTCAAGCTGTGCTCTTACTCATCTCCATCACATGCTGTCACCATGATCCTAAAATCATTACTACCACTTACAAGGCTAATGATGAAATATTTCCCCACCAAGGCCACAGGCTCCTTCTCCTCTCTGAAAACACAGCCTTAATGGAGGCTGGAACAAATTAGTGTCAATATTGGAAAGAGATTATTTCTTAATCTGTTGCTGACCCAACATAATTATCCCAGAATAATGGGCACACTTGAGTCATTCCCAGATCTTGAATGTCTACTGAGTGCACTTAGAATAGACAGTGTAATAGGAGAAATCTGCTCATGTTCTGGCAATAGAGATGTAATTTCAGTAGAAAAAGCAATCCCTTACTCACCAGGATAGGCATTGTCAAGTTGTTGGCCATCACCTGTATTCCTTTGATTTTTCACTCTCAGGAACAGGCAGAGGACAAAGCAGGCAATGCTGACTATGAGGAAGGAAGCCATGCTATTCAAGACTTGTCCACAATTTCCAGAGCCATGGGTTATATATACACTTTCACGTGGAAGTATACCTGCACTCAACCAACAGAAATACACAGTGTGATTCAGAAAAACAGTGGGGAAACTGTCATCTCCTAATGTAATAAGAGATGACTATGGCTCTTATTGCTAATAAGATATTTATAAAGATATGAATATGAAAACCATTGTTTTATATGTTAATTAGCTCACAGTGTTCTGAATTTTACATTTTCTCCCTGATTACAAAACATAGTTATCCCTAACTCAGGCCACATGTGGATTTTGGTCTCCACATATAGACAAATACTATGGAATTTCACAGATTTAAGGAATTTTGGTTTATGAACTAGCTGTTTATCAGTCCCCTGGACACTCATTCCCTTCTTGCTCTGCCGAACTACTGTCCTTTTTTATATACTTGTCCCAAATCATTTTGGTTTCCCCGCATGGGATTTCTTGAAATATCCCTCCCTGAAATCTGACTTTTAGATATATCCCTAAAAGATTTTTATCCCATTCATGAAAATTAAAAATGCAATTCATGATGGAGTTAATCAATTAACGACATAGATCATTTGAGGTATCAATATCATTCATCCTCCATTTCCTTAAACTCCCTTCATCAGAAAGTAACATATTATATCAGTTATAATGTCTTGCCATGTGCCACAAAACTCTTAAGATAAAGAGGCTCAGAAAATAGAGACTGGGTGGGTACAGGAAGGTACCTATTTCCTCTACTTTATATCTTAAGAAAAAGGTTACAGAAATTCTACCCAATATTAATCATTTTTAATTGTAACATCCTTGCATTAATCATTTATTAACTATAAGTTCCCCCTTGACACATTTTAATAATTTTATTTCATGGGCAAAATGATAATGTGTTATAAACAGAAGAAAACACCCTTTTGTATCTGAAATCTAGAAAAAAAAGGAAAATGATGTATTAAATATGACATAGATTCACTTACATTATTCTCAAAATAATCTTATTGATTATAGTTTATTTATGACAAAATATTTATGGTTTATTAAAAAAAAGGACATGATAAGAAGTTTAGAAAAATTTAGTAGCATGACAAAATTGCATGGCTATGAAATGACAAAGCTAGAAATTGAGTTTTGTTTTGCGTATATGCCATGCTTAAATTTCTGGAACTTTACATACCATACCTAGGTTTACCGTGGAAAGTACCTTGTCACATCAATAACCAGGAGCCACAGCTTGTGGTTACAGCCTCTTTTTTTTTTTTTGCTTGTTTACATGATTGCTTCTCTGCCCAAATTTATCTCCCACATGGAAACTTCCAGCACATTGACCCCCCTTGCCAAATATAAGTCACTATACTGTCTCTATCTTCATTATTTCAGTATAGTTTAATCCACATTTACTCATATCAGCAGATACTTACCAAGACCAATATTTTGATT
>JAQZBX010043951.1:0-5000 GCA_029593785.1 Cabassous unicinctus
AGAAAGAGAGAGAGATTTATTTTTTTTATTTTTTAAAGATTTATTTATTTATTTATTTATCCCCCCTTGCTGTGTCCATTCGCTGTGTGTTTTCTCCGTGTCTGCTCATGTCCCCCTTGCTGTGAGGTCCCGCCGCATCAGCCCACCGCGCCGCGCGGGCCGGCCCGCCCTCACAAGGAGGCCCTGGGAAGCAAACCCGGGGCCTCCCACATGGTAAACGGGGGCTCCATCGATTGAGCCACACCCGCTTCCCGAGAGAGAGATTTAATTTAAGGAATTGGCTCATGTGATTGTGGGAGTTGACAAATCCTAATTCCTTAAGACGAGTCGAATTCTATAGGGCAGGGAAATTCTGAAAAGAATAATGTTGAAATTTTGAGCCCAAATTCCTTAAGGGAAGCCAGTAGGCTGGAAAGTCAAAGAGAAGTAGAGGGTGTAGTTTTGAAGCAGAATTTCTTCTTTGTGGAACCCTTGGTTCTTCACCCCTAAAGCCCCCAACCAATTAGATGAAGTCAACCCACATTTTTTAAGGTAATCCCCTTTACTTAAAGCCAACTGATTATTGATGCTAATCCCACCTATAAAATACCTCCACAGCAACAACTAGCTCAGTGTTTGACCAGACATAACCTGGCCAACTTTATACATAAAGTTAGCCATCATATAAACCAAAGAAAGAGAATGGACCATCTACATGTGAGTTAAAGAAGGATGAAGGGAAATCACATGCATCTGCGGGTCATCCACTATATGCCAACAATTGGGTTACATGATTTCTTGATTATTATAGTGACTGATGTTTGCTCTTATCACTCTTTTTATGGGTGAGGAAAGAGAAGCTCAGACAGGTGTAACTAACTTGCCCCAATCATATGCACAGGGCGTGGCAAAGCCAGAATGCAAACTCAGTTCCAGCTAGTTCTGAAACCCACGTCTTCGGAGGAGTTGCAAGGGATCAAGAGAAGGCCTCTGGTTTAAGGACTGAGCCCAGATCCAATTTAGGAGATAGTCTGAATATTTTGTAATGATTACATTTTTCCAGAATTGGTAAAATATTTTGAAAGCTAAAAATTATGAGACAAATGGTGGAGAAACATTTGTGTAGAGAAAGATACCTTGCTTTATCTTGGCATGAAGCCCACCTTAGGCTATTTGGGAAGTTCTGGTCCTACCTATTTTTTGTGTCTACGGGGTCAGTTACCTGTCAGCACCTCCCACAGTCATAAGGATCTCAGTCAGTGAGGAAGGCAGGAGTCAAGGTTGTTGAGACTTTGCTAGACCAGAAACACAGAACAGAAGAAGGTCCTCTGCATTGGAAAAGTCATATAAAGGGCAGATATTTGATGTCTTTTCTGCCTTGAATGCTCTTTTTCTCCCACCACCTCTACTGTAAATGCAGTTTATTTGTTCTTGTTGTTATTGTTTTTTTGTTTTGTTTTGTTTTGAGGAGGGAGATTGGAATACTCCTACTCAGCCTTCTAAACCTTGCTGGGATAGTACCATCTCCAAGAAACCTCTTCCAATGCCATGAGGTGGGATCAGAGGCTTTCTGTTAGGACAATGTGCCCACCCTTCACTTGATGCAATGTGACATCTCTTATCTGTTTTTTTCTCTCTCCTCCCCCCACCCCAGGCCATAAGCTTTGTGAAAGCAGGGATTATAAGTAGCACCGGGGGCTGTCATGGGGGAAGTGGGGATAGACCAAATGGATGGATTCATGAAACCATAATGGAGGAAGGCAGAGTGGGCTGCAGCTTGGACCAGTAGTTCAAGGAAAGATTGGACATCCAGTGTGTCACCCAACCCCATACACCAAAATAGAGTGAGTGGCCAGCAAAATGACCTCCTTAAGAACCTCACTGCAACTGGGGATGGTCGGCCATGCTGGTCGACTAGAGGGAAGACTGTTTAGTTAGTGAGCCCTCAGCCTCATCTGTTAGTGTGGCCAGCCCATTGGGCAGTTCTTTCTTGCATTAGCAGCATTTGAGATAGAAGGAGGGCCTGAAAGATTTAAGAAGTGACGTCACTCTGCACCCCCCATCGACCCATTTACCATTGACTGGAACGCTGGTGCCCCACTACTGGGCTTGAGAAAGTATTATTCCCTTTTTCAAATCCTTCCAACCTTCACATGAGGGAGAGATGAGGTTTGACAGAAACTTAGGGGAAGAAAAAAGAAAGAGAGAGACAGGGGCAGGTAGGCAAAGACAGACAAAGTGAAACTAAGGGAGAATAATCTGTAGCAGGTTCGAGAGAGATTCCCTGAAATCTATGTGGGAAACCAAACTCCTATCCAAGCATTACAGACAGGGTCCTTCCTTGCCCAACTCTGTTCCACCATGCATAGAAACATTTGAAAACATATTTTACTCTTTTCTCCGAGATTCAATTCCCCTAAGGAATATTTTTGTTTTGCTTTGTTTTGTTGTTTTTTTTAAAGGAAAAATGTTCACGGAAGGTTATAAAACACATATAATTTACTCACGGTAATTGCCCACATGTTATTTATGTGCCGTGCTGGCAGTGAAACAGAGAAGAACGACTTGATCAATGCATTAGTCTAATCACGGGGTTCCTGCTCTTAATTTCTTTTGTTGGTAATTTCCATACTCGGGCAGCAATGCGTAGAATTATCTCGATTTACAGATCTTGGGACCCTGGGGAAAATCTCTTTGGAGCCATTTCTGTCTCCTGGGGAATTTGATATTTATTCAATCCTGAGTTTGAAAACCTTACAATATAGATTCAACAACTCTAAATAACTCCTTGGAAATTTATGACATTTTCCCTTTTTTTAATTGGAAATTTTTTTGAGGGGGGGACTAAGACGTAGATCACAGAATATCATTAAGAACTACTTTTGGTCAACATGACGTCATGATTTGGCCGGCGGGGTGTTTGTCAGGAAACAAACACATGCACACAAACAAAAACATGGCTTTTTCTTTTCATTTTTTTTTTAAATATATGGAAGTCATTTGCAATGCTTGGCCCAGAGTTTGTAACACAATATTCTAAGGCTAAGTACTCAGGGTAAAACCTATTGGAAGCTGTGGGAGAAATTTCCTGTAACTTTGATTTACCTTGACAGGAAGGAGACCTGGCACATGCTGTCATTGTCATTCAAGCCTGCTGACCTGCCCCCTTCCTCTCGCAGTTTTGAAGGAGCAAAGAGGAAGGTGCAAGCAGAAAGTCTTTCTCCTGGGCTGCACCTTGGTTTGTCCCAATGCCCATGTGGACAGGCACAAAGCCTCAAACTGCCCAACAGAACTGCAGTCCTGTTGAGCAAAACCTTCTGCAGGGTCCATTTGGAGACACAAAGGCTTCAGGAGGAAGGTCAAGGCAATTGTGTGAGGACTGGACTGGGAGTCCAGAGGCCTTTGTCCTACAGGAATTCACTATCGATCCATTTGCAAATTCTGCCTTGGGCCTTAGTTTCCTTCCAGGTAATTTAGACTATACTGAGGCTTTCCAAAGTTGTTCAGCCTTGCAGTCCTTGGACAGAAGTCTTACAATAAAGCAAAAATAAACAGATAAAAGCAAAGCTAATCTGGATGAAACAGCCCTACCCTATGGTCATTGAAGAGATGCCACTGGGCACAGTTTGAAATATCTGGACTAGATGATTCTTACAGCTTCCCTTCCAGGTTGAATATTCCAGGGCTTCATGCAAACTGGGGTAGATCTTTGTTAAGTCAGAATCCCAAACAAATCTCAAATACCCTGGAAGCTTACATCTGGCATGGTGACAATTACTGCCCAGGATGAGGGCTAGAGCTTGGGGGTTGGGGGAAGGGACATCTGAATTCCCAGGGGAAAATTAGCATGCTTAGGCAAGGTTTTGGTAAAAGAAGAGAGTCCTTAGGTTTTATTGTTTGAAATGTTCCACCCAATTGCATCAATGCATAGCTGACACTTAGGTAGAATCTCAGAACAGAGGAGGCATTTTTGCATTCATTATTCCATTTCCTGTTCACTCCAGGTGCAAGAGATGCGCAGGTTATGCTGATCAGTCTGATGAATCCCAGAGAGGTTGAGCTGCTCACACCCAGCACTTTAAACTTCCAATCTCATTCTTTTCTCAGAACCAGGTGGTAAATCTTTATTAACTAGAATGTCCTATTTATTAGAACAGCCTTGTCTAGGCTCATTTCAGACTGACGTTCTCTGTAGGAAACTCCCATGGAGCTGCAGCCTTATTTTTGCCTCCCCCCTTTTGATTAGCCATGTGTTTTTCTGCCAGCCCAATGAAGCCCACATTTCCAAAACTACGTGATGGTGTCTTGCGGCTATGGGACAGGCAGGGACTGCCACCCATCCCTGGTGGACGGGGGACCTCAGTGGCTCCATCCGAGGCTCCACTCCTTCCAAGCCACCAGGAGGCTAACAAAGACAACAATCCCAAGTGATCCCTATTCTTTCCGACCAAGCCAGGGAAAAATCTCCACATACTCTTGCTATTCGCCCCGACCTTGTGGTCTTACTCTCTTGGCTGCAGAAGAGACAAACATCTTCCCTACCCTTGGCCATGTGCAGCTTAACGAATGCGTATGAAGACCATATAAATAATTCACATCACTCAAGAGGTGGTGAGCCGAACAAGTCCCTTCTGGTTACGTTTATTTAAAGATAAGGTGAAGCTAAGTGAGTGATGGCCCAGTTACAGAGGCCGGGGTCCAAAGGGGATTGGGACACTCGAAGTTACACCACCACAGTGATTTGTGTAGAATTATGTCCACTTAGAGATCCCGGCACCTTGGGGGAAAAGGAATTGTCTTATCGCTGAGAAAAGTGATCCACGAGGAATATTTTGCAAATGCAGCCTACGAGCTAATTCTACAGAATCCAGTTTGGCCCCGGCGGGAACCAAATTTCTGGTTAAATCTAAAAGGACCTCTGAATTAGTGGCCTTGCAAATGCTGTCTTCACTCTACAGAAGCATGCCTTGGCTCCTTGGAGTGGCCCCTGTAGGTCCAGGAGATGGTTCTTTCCAGAAGCA
>JAQZBX010043951.1:10000-21477 GCA_029593785.1 Cabassous unicinctus
ACATACTGCTCATCCAGAGCTACTGGGCTTGACACGTGCTCTACCCGTGACTCAATAGTTCCACCAAGAATCTGGATCTTTCTTTCTGTGTTGAGCACCACAGATTTGGCTTCATTCTCTGGCTGGCTGCTCCCGTGACTGTTGGCTGGTGGCCCTGTGAAGCCAGGCTGAGTGCTTTCTTTTATTCTCTTTCAGGGTGAATGGGAATGAGTCTCCTTCCAACCACAGGATACAGGTTGTTTCCTTCATTCTGATTGGGCCACACAGGTCACCTGCCACTCTTGGTGCGTTAACAGACCCCAGAGGAAATGATGTATGCGATTGGCTTAGGAGAAGGGAACCTGCTTCCTGAGTCTGGGGGAATAACTGAGCAGAACTGGAGGGCTCTGTCAGAAAGGTAGAAGGGGAAAAGTGACGTGGGGAGGACACTAAGAGTGTAGCCTGACAGATCTTTCAGTGTGTTAAAATAAGCAAGGAATCTGGCTCTTAGATTAAATCTGCCAGTTTTTAAATGAAGGCAACTAATTCAATTTTTTCCTTTCCTAAAAATACCATGATGGTATTAATGTACTAATGTATGGCCAACAAAGTATGATTACACAAGTTCTGAAATTAGGTATCCAGTTGGGGGTCTCTGGGAAAGGAGAAAACTGGCTGGGGATCTGAACAGAGTAATGATGGGTGGAATTCCCTGACAGAGGGACACTCCAGACAGTCAGAAACTTGGTACTGAGAAGTTTCTGGTATCTCTTTTCATCTGTCTCTTGACTGCCTGGGAATAACACATGGAATAGATTTCACCTGGCCTCTGACAGTACCTCAGAGACCTTTAAAAGGTCAAGAGCTTCCTTAAGAACTTAACTTACTACCTGAGAGTATCTTGGGTGCTAAGAAAAATCAGGATGAATGCTCATTGGAAGTTAAACCTTCCTTTTTTCCCCTTAGGAAAATTCTAAATGTTAGCAGAAGTGTGGATCAGCTGAGAAAGCTACAGGTTTTCTGTTCCAAAAATGCTTTTGTTGCTAATTAAAATTAGTCTAATTTTGAAATGATCACATCATTAAAGAGTATTTCAACTGATATTGATTTGATGATACCTACAAACATCTTAGAATAAAGAGGCTGGTGTTTTAGCATTATAAGGTGCTCTGATTAAGCCTAGGTCTGTGAAATTGATGACATGAGCTCCTGATACCTCTTCATTCCTTTCCAGCATGAAATAATTATGAATACCTCACTCCATGCAATCCACATTTATTTTATTTTTTTTTACAGGGATGGGGGATGGCTGAATAAAGTGCTAGTTCTTTGCTTGTCTATGGTATTGCTTTAGCAATATCTTAATTAAGTCTAGAGTCAAGATGAAATATGTGTATAAAGTATGTTTCCAATCCTTTCAAACTTGCAGTTTTGATGTGTGGTCCTGGGCCAACTCTTTAGAATGGTGTCTATTATGTCAATAAATCTTCTGAGATCTGTCAGCCAGACACCTTTGGTGGAAGGGAAGGCTGGCTCTCAGAGGGGCTGGAGGTTGGGGGCCCACCCCAAGGTGAGATTTCCTTATTCCCTGGGAAGACCCTTTACCACATTGTCTACCCTACATGTATAGTATGTTCTTGCATGCCTCCTTCCCCTACTTGCTTGTTGACCAGCCCCATACCCTCATCTCTCAGCTTGTCCAAACTCCACCTGTCTGCTAAGGCCTACATTGAAACACAGCCATTTCAGAATTAAAGTCAACACGGATATTTCCCTTTTTTACCACTTGCAGAAGTTACCAATGATGCCACCCATTGTGACTCCTAATCACATTATCTCAGCAGATTTTTACTTTGATTCATTCATTTAACCTATATTCACAGAGTCCATTATCTATGTGAGATGCTCTTTGGGTTCAAGTGGTGAGAAAGACAGACAAGATCCTTGCTTTCAGGGACTTGATATTTAGGGGAGTGATAGACAACAAACAGCTCAACAAATACATACTCTGAGATTGTGAAGAGACCCATGAAGGCAATGAACAGGGTAGCATGACAGAAGGCAACAGGAGCCACGTGTGGGAAACCAGGCTGAGACGAGGGCTGTGAGGGGAAGAGCATTCCAGGAAGCTCCCCGTGTTGCCTGGAGTCCACATATGGGATCCTCTAATCTACTCCCAAGATACTAACCTCCTGAGATAAGACATGGAGAGCCCCTTGAAGGTCTATCTGCACAGGTCCTTGGGAGGCTCATCCAGGTGGTACCCTGCTGAGCTTAACTGAAAGACAAGGAGAACCCAGATTTCCCCCACTTCCTAAAGAGAAACAAGACAAACTCAGTGTGTGGTGACTATGTTATACCCTGGCTGAAGAAACCCCAGTCCTGGGGGTTACTGTTTTTCTTAGACCTCACATCACCAGTCCTTCAAAAGTTCTGTAATGCAAAGCCATTGTTGGTTTTTCACCATTTGTGGGGAGTGAAGGGAAATATATAAACTTCTTTTCTGCCATGAGATTCTCCATCTTTCCCTCAATGCCTTTCCAGGATATCTCTGGTGGTCCAGAGACAAAGTCCTCCTCCTTAAAGGGTAAGGCTGGGACACCTAGCAGTGATGTGATGATTTGGGGCCATGTCTTGTTTTAACAGCTAGACCAGGTCTCTCATGGAGGACTTTGTCTGATTTCTCCTTGTGGGCCAGAACAAGCAAATTAGGCCACATTGTGTGTTTGCCCAATGATGTGCTGAGAATCTTCTCAGAATTACAGTGGGGACTTCCTTTGGGCTCTGAGACTGTCAGATACATGGTTCTGATCCAGGAAACCCATGGATGGAAGTACCAGAGCCGAAATGATCAGCCACAACCGGTAGGACCATCTAGCAAATAATCTTTTGCTATTTGCCCAAGGTAAGAAAGATGTGCCTAGTGAGTGTTTAAAGAGGCAACTGGGGTTTCTCTTATTTTGGGTGTGTCAGATGAGGAAAGTCCAGGTTGCTGGGACTTGGCCATGACCTGGAGATTAACAGGACTTCACTGAAAATTTCAAGTAGCTGATGTGGCTTCAGAGCTGACATCTGTTTGACTCTGGGCCAAACCTTTAATTCCCAGCCTTTGGGACCTGGGGAATCATTAAAACCAGGCTTCCCATGTCCCCACTCTTTGAGCTGCTTGTGATGAAGCCACCAGCCAAGATAACCATTCAGTCCTAAGAGAGTTTCCCCATATCCTCTCCTATGGTGCAGCCACTTTGCATTTCTCATCACGTTCTGCCCCTTTGGGGGAGAAGACAAAACAATAACTTCTTAAGCCACTGTAGAGACACCATGTTTCCAGCTTCCTCCCCCATTGTTGATGAAACATTGTGAAGGAGGGACCAAAGGGACCGTTTCTCCCATCAGGACCATTTCAAAGATAATTTTAATTCTTCTTCCAACTTATAAGAAATTATCAAAACAACTCCAGCTACATCTATTTTTCATCTGCATGTGATATTTGCAATGATTCCAAAATAGTAGACATATTTACACAATGAGATTTCACATTGCTTGGGATTCTCTTTGTCTCCAGTCATCCTGGAATACAGCCATGCAATTGTCTTCTTGAATGCCCTGTAGGAGACCCTTTGACAGACAGCACCAAGATTCTCTGCCTACTTAGAAGAGGAACTCTGAATGCGTGGCAGATAACACTTTGGTTCTACATTTCAATGATTTTACTATTGCATTGAGTTTGTTAAAAAGAAAATAGAATTTTATATTCTTACTGGTTTTAGGGGATTCTAGTTGAAGAAATACCCACAGTGAACTTATTATGCTCATAGTGAAGGCTCACAGAATGCAGGTTAAATTCAGCTCCTAACCCAGTGAGTGACTCTGCTGGAACCACCACTAGCTGTAGTTATGGACCAGTGACAACCACCAAAAGACCATCCCTCTTGGGGGAACTGCCAATCCTGGGACTGAGGACAGGGGTTATATGGAGCTGACCAGCAGGCCTCCCCTCTCTCAGGGTGGATGTTTCCAAAGGGCAGCCTGTTGGAGAGGGCAAGAGAAGGGTGAGGAAGACTGTCCCCTGGCTGGACCACCTGGTGTGCACCCAATGCAGAAGTGCGGTAGGTCCTGCTTGTTTGTCTGCCTGCCGGTTCAAGAGTCTGCTGAGGAGCTTGCCTGGCCTGGCCCTCAGAGTGAGGGTCCCCAGTGTTCCCTTAATTCTTTGGGAGCTCCTGGACTCAGGGACAGCTGCTTTTCCTCACAGCAGCTATGGAAAGTGGGTAGAGGCTGCAATGAAGACCACCCCAGCTTGAAGACCAGGGACCCTCAGTGGGACAAACCCAGGTGGAGCCAAGCTCTTCCCCAAGACTAGGACATACCATTCCAGAGAGTGCTGGGCGACTTTAAACTCCAACGGCTGGCTCTGCATCTGTGGTCAGGGATCTTTTTTTTTCCCTCCAGATTTACTGAAGGCCACGCTGCCTGCATACAGCAGGTGGGAAGTGCCAGGGAATTAACACCCCCAGGAGCAGCCCTCACCAGTGACTGTTGGCAGTTGGTATTTAACTACACCTGCTCCCTCACCACTCAGGAGGGTAACTCGGAGGCGTGTGTTTTACACTGTTTCTCAGCATTCTCATGGTGCCAGCCACCCTAGTGGGAGCTGTCTGGATAAAGTACTCTTCATTGACTGAATTTACTTGCCACTCTCCTACCTGTATCCCCTGCAGTCAAATCCTTGTCTCGAGGTCTGCTTCTGGGGGAACCCAAATGAAGACACCCACACCTTGGAGATATGAGCCAGGCATCCTGTGGACCCATTGCTGGCCCTTCACTCACCGGTGAGAAACTCAGACCAGTTCTGTCCTCACCTATGCCCTTCAGCAGTGACGCTGGGAGGACAGGTAAGAACACAGCTCTTTTTGCACAAGGAAAACAGAAATGGGGCACAAAAGAGAAGTTCTGGGAATGATTTCTAGGAAGGATGAGGTTACAAAGGGAACCACTGCTTCTAGCAATGGGACCAAGGAAGGCTCCTCACAGTAGGTATAATGACCAGGATTTTAAAGGATTGGCAGGATCTGGAAAAGTAAAATACTGTGAGCAGAATCACAAAGGTGGGTATATACTGGGACTGACTAGACAACCAAGAGTCATTGGTATTGCTATAGCAGACAGAGGAGTTATAGAGGGAAGGATTGGGAAATATGATAGGAAAGAGGCATTAACAAGATCTCAAAGGGAGCTAGCTGGTACTCACAGAGGAATTTTGAACAAGTATAAAGCATGTATGAATATACGTATCTATGGAATTAAACTGAAATAAGGCTTCATCAGTCAAGCTTGAGACCTAAGCCATTCAAAGTCTTAGTGGAATAAAGTAGAAACTGTGCTGGTAACATTGATGGCAATGTTAAGATGTTAGACGAAATATGGAAGGTGGAAGGAAACAAAAAGGAAGGTGGCATGGACCATTTACCTCCCAGTGATACTGGCAGGTGGCAAGCCCTGGCTGCCACTCAGGCCATCTGCTAGTCACCCCACACCATGCCTGGATTTTCCCACATTTCTGTGTTCAGGTGCTAGATTTGCAAGACTCTGTTTGTTTACCATATTTCAAAATCTACCACTCTGGAACTGATGAAAAAGCCAAGACTCTGAGCCTACTCTGCTTTTTGAGGCAAAGAAACAGTCTAAGATAGAAGTCAGGACAGGGGTGATTGTTTACCTGCTCCCTCCATTGCTTCCTTGGTCTGCCTTCTTGGAGACTGCATGCAAGAAGTGACTTAGATTTGTGTAAGCTCAACCTGTCTAAAGTGTGTCCTTCTGTCAATGTCCCCAAACATCCTGGCAGTAACTTCTGGGGGCAGTAATCCCACTATATTGGACAGAAGTTAGTGCTGGTATTGAAGATTAATTTTTGTTTTGGTAAAATGTTCTTTGAACTTTTTATTGAAGTGTAATATGTGTTCAAAAAAGGGCATAAATCATAAGTATGTAGCTCAATAAATTTTCAAATCCAAACACACCCATGAAATCAGCACACAGATCAAGAAACAACAGTATCAGTTCCCTAGAAGTCCCTTCAGAGGGCCCATTCCCAGTCAGTGTTTGTTTTAGTTTGCTAGGCTACCAAAAATGCAATATACCAGAAATGGGTCAGTGTTTACAATTGGGATTTATTTGCTTGTAAGCTTACAGTTTTGAGGCCATAAAAATGTCTAAATCAAGGTATCAGGCAATACTTTCTCCAGGAAGACTGGCTGCTGGCAATCCTGGACTCCTCTGTCATATGGCAAGGCACATGGTGGCAACTGCCGGTTTCCCTTTTCTTTCTTGAGTGTCGTTGTTTTTGGCTTCTTGTTTCCCTGGATTTCCCTCTTTTTCCCATTTATAAAGAACTCCAGTAAAAGGATTAAGACCACTCTGGGTCATGTCTTACTGAAGTAACCTAATCAAAAGGTCCCACCAACAATGTTCACACCCACAGGAATGGGCCAGCTTTAAGAACATGATTTTCTGGGGTACATACAGTCTCAAACTACCACAGCACTCTCCCTCACCAAAGTGGAGTACCCTGACCTCTGATTTAGTTATCTCTTACTCCATAACAATCATTCCAAAATATAATGGCTTAAAACATGTTTATTATCTCTCCAAGTTTCTCTGAGTTAGGAATTTGGGAGAAGCATGGCTGGGTGGTTATGGCTTGGAGTCTTTCATGAGGTTGCAGTCAAGATGTCAGCCAGGGCTGCAGTCTCATCTGAAGGCTTAGCTGGGGCTGGAGGAGCTGCTTTCAAAGTTGTTTATTCACATGGCTGTCAATTTGGTGCTGGTGGGTTGAGGGAGGCCTTAATTCCTTCCCACTTGTGCTTCTCCTATGGGCTGCATATGTGTCTGCACATCATGGCAGCTAGCTTCCCCCAGAGCAAGATATCAGAGAGAGAAAGAGAGCCAGGTAATGTTACCCTCTGTATGTCCTAGCCTCAGATGTTACATGGTGTCACTTCCACCATATTCTATTTGTTAGAAATGAGTCACTAAGTCCAGCACATATTCGAGGGAAAAGGAACTAGGCTCCATCTTCTGAAGTGAGGAATGTCAACAATTTTGTAGAAATATATTAAAACCACCACCACTTGAAATACTATCGATGATAGTTTTACTTGATTTTAATTTTGTACAGTATGCAATCTTTTGTGCCTGGCTTCTTTCAGGCAACAGTATGGTCATTAAACTCATCCATGTGTTGCATGTAGTTATTGGTCATTCATTTCCATAAAAATCCCACTGAATAAGTAGACCATCAATTATTGATCCATTCAACTGTAGATAGACATTGACTACCAGGAATAGTGTTGCAATGAAGAAGACTACTTTCTAATATAGGTTTCCATTTGCATGCCTCATGATTAGAGGATGGCTTGTTACTCCTGGCCAAGGGAAAGTCATCATGTATTGGTCTTCTGCACAAGGACAAATATCATGTCTTCTGCACAAGGACAAAGGTAGTGGCACTCCCTCCCTCTGTGCTGGGATCAGGACATGAGGAACTTGCTAAAGAAGAGTTCCAGGTTCTATTGGGCAAAGTTGAGGCTCAAGACTATGACTTCCCACCAACTTAGCATTTGGACAACATTTTCTTCTTTTTCTTTTCTCTTTGTCTCTTAGAAAATACCAAGAGATGAATTAGTATTAAACACAGCATGAAGAATTAGCCACATATCCTCTATTTGCATGCATCTCTTTTAAGAGGCTATGGCAAACCACAGTCATCAGAAGCCAGTGCATTTCTCTGACTTGTCCAGTTATCTCATTAAAGGCCTGGAGAAGAGATGAGCAAATGAGTGTATTAGTGAGGGGAACTAGCAGGGTCTTATGACAGACCGAGGTGGAGTTGCTTAGTGACGCAGCATGGCTGAAGAGGAAGAGCCCTCAGAGAGCATCTCCAACAAGGCTGCAAAGCATAACCTCCCTGAAAGATGTCACTCAACCTGGAGACAGACAGGCCGCATGGTCTCAGGCTCCTGAGAAGTCCCCAGTGCAGATATAGAGGATGTGGGGGCATCAGGAATAAGTTTGAGAGCTCTTTTTTTTTTTTGCATAGGACCTGCATATCACTGACTTCTCTGCTCTTAACATTTATGTCTTTCAATCTTCCTGTGTGGAGATAAAACAGATGCTGTCTATACCCCTCCCTTACCCTGACTTCTATGCACACAGGCCCAACTTTCCCATTCAGGAGTCTGTACTTCTTTGCCTGAAAGATTCTCTGGCCCTGGAGCCAGGATAAAAGTGTGAGAGTCAATGTCCCTTTGTGATGGTTGAGTTCATTTGTCAACTTGGCAAGGTTATAGTGTTCTGTTGTTTGGTTAAGCAAACACTGACCTGATTATGATTGTGAGGGTATTTCATGGATTGAAATCATTGGTCAGTTGATTGCATCTACAATTCACAAAGGAGATTTTCTTCAGCAATGAGAGAGGTCTCCTCATCCAACCAGTTGGAGGCCTTAAAGAGAGAACTGAGGATTTCAGAAGTCAGAAAGAATTTCTATCTCTACTTCAGACAGCCGGCTTCTCCTGGGAAATTCAACGAATGCTTCATCAGAGTCCCTAACTTGCTGCCTGCTTTACAGAATCTGGACTTGCCAATCTTCACTGTCAAATGAACCAAGTCACTATAATAGATCTATATATCTATATCTATTTCTGTATCTATCTATATCTATTTCTCTATCTCTATCATTTCTATCTCGTATATCTATCTATATCTATATCTATTTCTCTCTCTATCTCTATCACTTGTATCTCTATCTCATCTATATCTATATCTATATCTATATCTATAATCTATATCCTGTCAGTTCTGTTTCTCTGGAGAAGCCTGATTAATACCCTCCCCTTCCCTCCCCTCCACCCATGGGACATCCTCACCAGGAGTTGGTGGATATACCCCTCAGCTCCCTCACGCCTCCTGAGAGATAACTCAGAGGTGAATGCTTTCCACTGGCTCCCAGAGTTCCCCATTGGATTAGGCTCCAGTTGCCCACAATGACAACGTCCCCACTCCCTTACCAATGCTTTTGTACCTCCTGAATAAACCACTTGCAGTCTGGAGGAACCCAGACCAACACAGGTGGTCCTTAGAATTACAGCTTTCAACCCATTCATTAATTTATTCAACATATATTTATTGCTCACAGGCTCTGTGCTGGGAACAGTGCTTGTTGCTGGAAACGCAATGAGCACCCAGACCCAAGATGTTCCCTCAAGGTGCTTCCTTCTAATTGGGGAGACAGTCAATAAGCAAGTAAACACAGAGAAAACAGTGATGTGCGAGAGGGCGGCTCAGGGCTACAGGCTTCCTTGAGATGGGCAAGCCAGGGAAAGCACCTCTGAGAGGCTACCGGGCCAGGTCTGGTCTCTGTGGGGCTCTTCCTCATGAAAGTATGGCTGACCCCTGCCTCCCACCTCCCTCCACCCCTGATGCCCTGCTCAGTGACCAGCAGTTACCAAGGGACCCTCTTTTCAGTGAGACCCAGCCAAGCTAAGGGCTACAGGGCAAGTGGGCTGGCTCCTGTCCCTGCAGCTTGCATTTGGCCTGCTTTCTCTAAGTCCCATTCTAAAAGCCAGGCCCAATTGTTACATGGGCCCCAGAACTGACGGATTAGGGGAAAATAAGGGCCAACACTTATCAAGCAATTTATAGGTCAGCCAGTGCTAGGGGCTTTAAAATATATTGCCCTGTCGCATCCTCCTAATAACTCTTTGGGAGAAGTACTTTATTCTAAGTTTTAGAGAGAAGGCTCTGAGGGTCTGAGTGAGTTCCTGAAGGTCTCAGAGCTAAATCAGAGCCAGGATTTAGGCCAGTCTGCATGACTTCAAACCCAATGCCCCTTGTACGACGTCTCACGCTGTACGCACAGCCTCCAGACCCAGTCTCTTTTGGGATCCCTTCACTTGCACCCTTGTGACTATACTGGTTCAACTGTTCTCATCATTTAAGCCCTTGTTATGCCTCACTCCTCCTGGAAGACTTCCAGGACGATGGGCATCAGAGCTGGAAGCTGAGTTCAGAGAGCTGCCTGCCTATGTAAGATGCTCCTTTCTGGGTGCACAGGGAACCCTTCTCAGGAAAGGATGCATAGGACAGGCTGCCTGTTCCTCAGTATCCCTGGTTGAGCATCCTCCAGTGGATTTCAATAGTGATGATAATAAATATAGCAATGACCTCTTATTGATCATTTTTTGGTGGGCTACATTCATAGCTCAGCATTTTATATATAGTATTCAGGTAATTCCCCCACAACCTGTTGCTCCACAATCAACTCTTTTGAAATACCTTTGTTCTCTAAAGGAATGGGCACATGGACTCAGGGCAAAAGCTCCATCCAGGATCAATGGTCTTTCAGAGGATGCAAAGGACTGGGTCTTGGCATGGAACAGAGAGGACATCATTGGATTTTCTAGATTTATTTTACTGAATTATTTCTGTCATTCCTTGGGAAGTGCTCAACAGAGCCTGTTCCCTTTGCATTCACCTCAACCTGATTTTTGCCAGCTAATGTGTTTTTTTAAAATGCTGTCAATCCCCCACTTCTTGAACCAGTAAATTACCTAGGTGGCTGTTTAGGCAGAGGGAAACCTTAACCATATAGGATCCCGCCCACCTCTCTGAAATGCAATTCAATCAACATTTACTGCAGCCCTGGCAGCTTTGCCCCACACATGGCCCAACATAGAGGGGGGCCTGGAAGAGGAGCCTGGTAAGCCTTGGGGTTGGGGAAACAGGTATGTGCACCATTTCTTGACTATGTAGCAGAGAGTGGCATGTTCATTGTCAGCTCTGCTCCTCACCCAAAACAAGGACAAGGAGGGATGCAGCTGCTGGTGGCACAAAGGAGCATGGAGCAGGACAGCACTGGGCAAAGAAAACTGGGTGCCTTTCACTTCCCCTCTGCTGCCAGGAGCTCTGTGTGTGCTAGTTCATGGAGTCTGGATGTCTTGAGCATACACTGGGGTTTATTGAAAAACTCGTAGGAAAGGATGAAGAACGTGAGAAGGACAAGAAAACTCTGGGGATCCAGGTGGCAGGAAGTAACAGGCAGCTGTCTCAGGGGACCCCTGTTGGGGTGAGATAAACACCAACTGTTTTCTTTTCTTGTGTCTCTTCAAATTCAAATGAGAGAGAGACAGAGAGACAGACAGACAGACAGAGAGAGACCTCTGATGACGTTTAGCCCTTGGCTAGGGAAGGCAGGACCCTTTGGCTGGCAGTCCCACAAGTCCCACAAGGTAGTCTTTCCAAAGAGGAAATCATGGTACTTTCCACAGAAGATGGAGACATGAGTGCCAAGTGGGCAGAGCTACTGTACTGCTACAGCCTGTGAGCACCAAAGCTGTAACTCTCACCTGAGAGAGAATGTGTATGGGGGGTCTGAGTCTTCCCTGCCAAATAGAGAAAGACCAAGAGGACAACCATGAACACTGGATTCCTTCTAGGACCCC
>JAQZBX010043952.1:0-21517 GCA_029593785.1 Cabassous unicinctus
ACGCACCAAGTGCCACACACGGACCCAAGCAACTTGCACTCATCCCTCATGAGCATAGAAGAATCTGGAACGGCGGCCCTGAGCACAGGCGCAGTGCTATTCACAACTTGATGTGGTGGGAAAAGGGGGGGTCTAGCGTGTGGGCATGAAAGGAAAAGAAACTTTTGATCATTCTTGTCTGTACAATGGGGATGATGCTTGAGACTTAAATAATAGTCTTTCAACCTATAAAATCAAAGCAATGTGCTGTCTGTATTTTCCAATGACATGGCTTTCCAAAAAGACCATCAACGTGTTTAGGACATTTCAGTTAAAGGGCTGGAGACGGGTGCTCTCAGCTGTTTTGCTCTCTGCCTCTTGCTGCTGTCGTCGTCTTCTACTGACCGATGGGCGAGAATTGCCACATGCCCTCCCCCTTCCCAGATGCATTACTAAGAGAGAACGGTCTACCCCGGGTGTGAGACGCCTTTGATTGCACCCGGGCTAGTCTGTGGAGAATTAGGGAACTTCAGGTCACTGGTAGTTCAGTCCTGCGCCACGGGAAGATGAATTAGGAAGAACGCCGGACCTGCCTGTGCTTCTTTTTGAGAGTCAGTGTGCGTGGAGCCGTCCCTCCACACAGCGCACTGCGCAGACCCGGGGACAGGCAGGTCCTGCCCAACGCCCAGCCACATTCAGCAACGCAGGGGACCATCAAGAACGGCTCCCCTCCCCGCTTCTCCGCCCAGCATCACCCTTCCTTTCCGTTCTTTTCCTTGCAATCACTGCCTTCCTTCTGCCTCTCGGTTTCCCACATCTGATTTCCACGTGGACGCCATGTGTCCACGAGGGCCTTGGACTTCTTCTTTCTCCTAGACCATTCTCCCCAGCAGCCCATGCTTCCCTGCCTCCCTTAGGGCCTTGCTTGTTGATTAGCTCCTCTGACAAACTAGTTCATGTTAAACTGTTAATGGGTGGTAATAATTCAATTGGTTATTCTCAGATCTCACATTTGCCTTCTAACAAGCATATTTAAAACTTCAACTTAAAGCCAGGCTCCGCATGGAAGTGACCAGCACACAGGCCTGGTTTCCTCAATTGTAAAAAAAGACGAGCGGGTCACATGCTCTTTAAGGGCATCTACAGTCCTCACATTCCACGGCAAATCAAGGGTCAGCAGGGCAGATGATATTTTATTGTTCCTGAAATAGATTCACTTTCAGCAGCTCCTGAGCCCGCGGCGTGTGGAGAGCTGACTAATTTGGGCTCCCCGGTGGCTTCAGGGATGTATCCTATACCCAGGGCTGACAGAACAAAGTACCAGCAGCTTCCCATAGATCCTCAAGCACGTCCTCTAAGGGACACTTGCTATCCTTGGGAGCTAAAGAACCCTTTTTCCTTGGCCTTATCCTGGACCACCTGGACAGCCACCTGCAGCTGGCAGTTGCAGCCTCTGCTTGGGGTGAGTCCACTGATGCCCTTTTACTAGCCAGACGTCGGACCTCTGACGTCCTGTTGGAGCTTCCCTCAGAAGCTTGAGCCAGACAAATAAAGCCATTGGTTATAGAGCTCACGGTGCCTGAGTCCAGGTTCAAGGGCTTCATTCTTGGAGAACCTTCATTCCTGATAGAGATCAAGACTGACCAACAGACTTCAACTGCTCTGAATCATCCAGAACCTCAAACAAATCCAGAGTATTTGACCAAGTGGGGTACTCTTCACACTCAAACAAGTTTGACCTGATAACGTCTCAGTCACACAGCTGGACATACGCTTCAGCGATCTTATCTCACAGAAATAATGGGAGTAAATAGAAAACATGCTTGTACTAGAGGGTGTGTTTTTTAACTTCAAATATATTCTGAGATATTTAGCTCTGTCTATCAGGTGTTACTGGGAATATTTTCTACTTAGCTCCAACAAACAAAGCAGCAGTGTTCTTTTTCATGTCAGTCCCCTAAAGCCAACCAAACAATTAGAATTATGTTTGAAAGAAAATTACCAATAAAACCATTTATAGAATTAGAAAGAACTGTCTCCTTTCTTCTTTTCTATTCCTTCCTTATTTCTGTACTTCTTTTTTCCTTCTCTCCTCCCTTTTTCTCTTTGGCATATTTTTCGTCCTGACTCCCTTTCTTCTTAACACACCTGCATACATATAACACACAAACGGGTAAACGTTATTACAGAAGCATCCACTCCTAGTGGCACGTAGTTACACTATTGATAAATTGTCCCAAAAAGATGCTGACTTCATTAACATGCAAATGAAGCACATGGTGAGAATCCCCAGAAGCAGCCTCTGCGGAGCTGGCGCCCACATCGTCACTAGACCCTCTGCCTTTCGTGCCTGATCACACTGGTGAAATGTCAAGCTAGTCGTTTGCGTGGCTCGGCTTTTAAAATTGAATCGGGTAGTGCCATTGTTTAGAGACGTACCAGGTCTTCTGTACTGCAGCCATCTGAGGTTTAAAACAGCCTCGTTGACAACGGCTCGGAGTCTGGGCTGCCCCAACTGTGAGGCCGCACTGCCTGCCGGCGTGGGAGGCTGCCCACACACCCACCCGGCTCTGTCCAGCCGACCCTCCGCTGCCAAGGGTAGAGGGCACCCATCTCACGCGGGCACTGGGAAGCGTAGTGTGGAAAACATTTTGATGCTCAGATAAAAAGGAATTCAAATTGTCAGCAATTAGTAAGAAAAGACTAATTATTATATAGACCTATGATCCTTTATAAGTAGAAATATTAGAGGAATCTAAAAACTAACACTTTTTATGAAAGAGCAGATGTCTTGCATTAGACTCCTAAAATATAATGGATGTATATATACATATAAATATATCTATGTTTGTATACATACATATGTTCGCTGAATGGGAATTTTTTTAATGGATGTTGGGTGGACAAAAAAAGAGTAGAACAGAAAACACAAAGTCAATGTCATTCTAGCCACTCTATCTAGTATGTCTGTGGGAGTTTATCCATAAAATCAATTTACTCTAAAAGGTATTCTGCTCTAGAGTTTTAACTACTTGGAAATATGCTTAAGCTTAATTCAAATTCCACGCTTCAGCCACCCTACTATGGGCCAGGCACCCAGATATCGTGATGGACAGACTCCAGTTCCAGTTCTTATGGCGCCGACAGCCCTGGAGAAGGCTAGAGCAGCACAGAAAGGTGGCGTAGAGACGTTATCCCAGAGCTGGTTCTCCTCTTCTCGCACACACACCGGTGTGCTTTCTGGTGCTCTTGGGAGGAGCTGTCTGTCTCACGTCAGCTCCTGAGTCAGCTCCTTAGCAGTTGCTCTGTCCTTTGCTCCTCCCACACCTGCCTTTGCCTCTGGTTGTCTCCTGGGAGCTCCCGGGCAGGCAGCCATGTACAGTCAGAGGTTGTGCCGTGCACCTCTGGGGCCATCGTCCAAGAATAGCGGAGTGTGAAGCTGTCTTCATCTACTACCACTCGAGCAAGGTCTTCATTCTTCACATCATCGTGAGATGCAATGGACATTACTACAGGCTTGAAGGTGATTGAAGGGGAATGAGTGCAGGACAAAAATGCCAGACTAAGGATGGTTTTCCCAAAGGCCGAAGAAAACTTTTTTTCCAAGAAGTCCAAGTCTCTGCAACCCTTCCAACCATTTCCCCAAGAAAGAAACCTGAATGGTGCCCAGTGTCCTTCAGCTGGGGGTTGAGGGGCGAGGGGTGTGGGAGGTTGGCTTCGTCTGGGAGATGGAGATCAGGCTTAGCCATGGATGGAACGTGGATCTCTTCTGAGGTCTCCATGCCCATGTGAGGAGAGAATGTGCCTCCTCATCATTCGAGGGCTTCTGCAGGGAACCACCCTTTCTCTCTCTCTCTCTCTCTCTCTCACACACACACACACACACACACACACCTGGACCAATAATTTTCAGGTCTCTTCAATCTAAATGCAAATTAAGCCAGGGAAGTATTTTTCTAATTACAACATGAGGTACCTCTGTTCAGTTTTCTCCCCCAGAAAGGAGATGGCTCTTCATATGATTACTCAGGGTAGTTTCAGACCTTGATTTTCCTCATTTAATAATCTGTACCCTGAGCCTACTGTTGGGAAAAATCAGGGCCAATTGCAAAAGTTTCATCCCTGATTTCCTGTACCCTTGGCCAGATCGAATCCCTAAGCAAGTATAATTGATATTTGTTTTCTGAAACAGCCCCACAGTACTCAGAAGGGTGAAGCATGCTGAGCATAGGTTCATCTTCCAAGTAAAGTGGGAGGAATTAAAAGTCGCCACAGTGCGAATATTCTCGCTGTCCTGATTTTGTGATAATCGGGGTAGGCTAAACATTCGCTATATTAGAAACCATGCATGTGTCCCCAGACCTAGTTTTTCTCCCTAGGTCTGGTTTTTAGAATGCTGGTGACAAACTAAGCCTGGACCATCCTGTATGGGAAAAGACTGTAACTTTGGGTATCTTTGGTCAACCTTAAGGGATATAGCAGGGGAACGGATGTGGCTCGGGTGGTTGGGCGTCCATCTCCCATATGGAGGGACCTAGGTTCGATCCCCAGGACTTCCTGTTAAAAATTTAAAAAAGAAAATTATAGAAGGCGTGTGGGCCCCGTGCATGGGTGCACCGCCAGGCCCTGCGAGCCACGCAGCAAGATGATGACGTAACAGGAGAGTGACACAAGGGAGAGCCAAGTTGAGACACACCGAAAAACCAGGAACTAAGGTGGCACAGGTGGTAGGATGCCTTTCTTCCACATCGGAGATTCCGAGGATCGAATCCCAGTGAAGACAGGAGGAGAAGGATGAGAAGAGAGGGCAGGAAATGGACACAGAGAGTTGCCCAATGAATGGACACAGAAACAGCAAAAATGGGGGGAGGGGGGCGGTAAAAATGGATAAAAGTAAATAAATAAATAACTCCTTTAAAAAAATGTAGAGAGGAGTAAGATATGGACTATAGTTAGTAGTAATACTTTGACGATGCTCTTTCATGATTTGTTAACAAATGTTTCACATCAATGCGGGGTATTTTTTGGGGGGTGATGTGTGGGAACCCTGTATGATGTTATGCATGTTTGTTTTGTGAGT
This sequence comes from Cabassous unicinctus, assembly GCA_029593785.1. NCBI lineage: Eukaryota > Metazoa > Chordata > Mammalia > Cingulata > Chlamyphoridae > Cabassous > Cabassous unicinctus. Next base: position 5,060 of record JAQZBX010043952.1, read on the forward strand.
TCACGATGTTTACTGAACACTTACAGCTTATGTATGTTCATGTATGAATGATATACTTCAATAAATTGTTTTTAAAAAAAGTAGCCATGGAACTGTGGCTTCGGAGGAGGGGGGACGGCAATGAACTGTCTGCTTTCAAAAAAATAAACAGTTTGCATGAATTAGATAGCTTTATTTTTCTACCTTGATTTGTAAATATAGTGTCAGGCACGTGAAGTTCACTCTACAAAGTCACAAGCCATCGATTATATTAACAGGTCCTGAGAATTGGGGGATCAGTGCGTGAGAAATAGGATGCTTCACTGTGCTCTAGGATGGAAACTGAGGCCAGGAAGACTAAGTATGCTAACGTGGCAGGATGACAGAAGGAGGGACGAGAGAGTGAAACTCTGGCAGACCTGAGGCTCCTGTCCAGGCTCAGCTGTGAGATCTGGTGTCTTAATGCTTTTTCCAAGTCTTACTATTAAGATAGAAAATAACTGATGGAGTTTATGTTTATTTTGAGACTCTCCAATCTAAATCCATATTAAGTAAGGGAATATTTTCCTGGTTTCTGTGCACAGATGCAGCTATAGTTGCATGATTGAGCCCATCTCTGAAAATACAGTGAAAAGTTCCTGCTTGACCTTGAGAGGTAGGGGTTGCCCTGAGGACCCTGGAGAGCCCAGGCCCTTGGACAGCCACACCCCGTGGTCTGTTTCTGACCCAGCCATACCTTTCCACTAGTCTTAAGTTTCTTCCATAAGACCATCCCCACCTCCCTCGAACCCAGCGCTTCTGCTTCCGCACAGGCTAGCAGGCAGAAGGTGGAAATGAATGCGTGAACTCAGGGATGCGCTGTTTGTGAACGCCGGCGAGCCTTCCTCCGCTTCCTTTTGGCCTTCTCTTCTGCTTCAGAGGGCTTTATCCAGTTATCTTGTTTTGCTCCTGACCTGTGACAGAGGCATTGACTGAGCTTCTCAGCTTTAAGAAAATAAGGGAGATTTGTTCCTCTCCATTCTTGGAGAAAAGGAAAAAGAAAAGAAAAAGAGAGTGAGAGCAGGGATGGAAGTGTAGGGAAGAGTCCAAGCTTCTAACTTCTAAGCAACGCCAGATCAGTGGGCTCTCTGTAAATGACCTGAGAAGAGACATTTTAGCAGTTAAAAGTATTTTAGGTGATTTTGAAATAGAGTCAAAGAATAAATCTAATAGAAACAAGAAAAGGAGAACTTTGATTCTGGAATACCCTGTGGTTCTTGAAATGTGAATAAAATTGCTTCCTGAAAAAGCTCAAGAAAGTTGTAAATCATTTGCTTTTCAGTCACAATGTTTAACAGGGTCCCCAGCGCCTGTCTAACAAATAGTACCATTGGCTTGAGTGACCTCAACTAGGCATAAATCGTCCTACACTTCCTACATTTCAAAATGGCTTGTAAGACTTTAAAATAAACATCCTTGCTCGACAGCTCCTTTGCAATTAGACCGTTCAAGTTATGTTTACTTGTTCGGGCTCCCCTGCTCTTTCTTGGGTCCCTTTCTTTGGCTCGTTCTTCTCAATTTCATATTTTATAGGGCACTTGCAATCTTCATAACTTACTGTTCTTGGTGATTAAATGTTGCTAAACCTGGATCTTGTGATGCAGTAAAAAAATAATAGTTTAAGTGGGAGTACAAGGAAGGTGTTTTAAAGAATGTGTTGAGTTTAAGCAAACTTGCATCTCATCAACTGGTCTCTTTTCCCTTGAGAGAAGAAAGGGAATACCTCGAATGAAAAATGTGTAAATTTACCAGCTATAAACGGGACATGTTAAAAATTGCATTTAGAGAGATAAATTGTAGTGTGTGGATGTACGTGCGCATCACGCCGTTCATTAGCCCTTCTGCGAGCACCTACTGTGCGTCTACTACGTGATGCTCTGCTCTCCTGCTACGTGCACGAGGGCTGTGCCTCACATGCCGCCACCACCTGACCTCCTGATATTTTAAATCAAGTAACGGAGGTAAGATAGGTACCCAAAGCACTGTATTGTAAAGGGGAAGAGAGTGCTCGGGGTAAAGTGAGGCTAATCCTCGTGGGAGTTTTTAAGAGATACAGCACTTGGACCTGACCAGAGGAATGCGTGAAGTCCTCACGCAGGAACTGGCTTTTGCACTCAGAGAATAAATCCTGAAAAATTCTAGGGCTTTGGCAGGGAGAGGTTCGGTAAGAGGCCATTCTAAAGCTTTGGGAAGCTTGTGTGGAAAGCTGATGAGCTGGTAGGATTTGGGGGGTGTTTGGGAAATACTCATGTAACTTCCTTAAGAAATTCCAGGAGATAGTTTAGGAAATAGAGTCAAAGAATAAACCTAATGGAAACAAGAAAAGGAGAACTTGGGGCGCTCCTAGTCTGCTGGGGACACCGCAGCCAAGCGGCGGTGCGTAATGCAGTGAGAGCTGCAGTCTCAGAGATGCATGAAAGCGATACAGGAGAGAGGTGGGGGAAGGCAACCAGAGTTGGGTCTTGAAGGACGCACACAATCCTCACGGACCCCAAAGGGCTTGGAGGCCAAATCAACCGCACACACAACGTTGGGTGAATGGTAAGCTTCAGTGGTCAGGGCGTGGGAGCCAGGCAGAGCCAGGCTGGGGCTGAGATGACAGGGACTTTAAATGACAGGAATGTGGGTATGATTTACTAAGCAACCAAAGCCTTCAGGAAGTGAGATAACCATGTGCAGGTCACAGGAAATTATGTAACGAAATACCTCTTAATTAACTGAAATAAAACATGGAGCTTCCTTCAGTAAAGGCCATGGGGTAACATTAAATAGTCAGCAATTCAATTCTAAATAATCTTGTTTGTAAAATGTGGCTGTAAAATGTTTGATCATGTCCAAGTACAGTGATGACCCTGAGCTCCTAAGATTTGAACACCCACGAGGGTGTGCATGTGTGAGTGCGCTCATCGCCACACCCAGGCGTGTAATTAACATGTGTTGAAGGTGTGAATGAAGCATTTGATAAATGGATGAACAACTGAATGACTTCATGTCTACCAACGGTAGAAGGGCCAAAGCGCGCGTTGGATCCTGAGGGGCACGGCGTCTGAGTGGCCGGGCCGTAGTGGCGAGGGAACCCAGCTTGTAGGTGCTTTCTCTTTTGGTAAGCTCGAGAGCTAAATATAAAGAACATATCCCACAGGCAGAGAAGGGCAAGAGAAACTGCTCAGAGAGAAAAGTCCTTGGCGCGGTTTCCCTGCTGGGGACTTCCAACAAAACTGAAACCAGCAGGTAAGAAAGAGGAGGTGATGGGCTCTGGAACTAGCCAAACTGAGAGCCCTGAATGGGTTTTTCCTGGTGCCATGATAAAACTGATGATAGGAAGGATGCCACAACAGAATAAATATTGAGGGGTTAATTAATAGGCTCAATAGAAGTGGCGTGTAAATGCAAGGTAATTATCAAGGAAAACACTTTCGGAAACTCTAGTATCTGTTTTTCAAAACTCATAACCTCTCTGACTCTAGAGACCCCAGATGGAGGCCTTCGGTCTCCAGCACCTGGTGCAGAGCCGTGCATGGGGCAGACCCTCGGTAAGTAACGAGAGAAAGCAGGTGAAGTCCCCGGGCCATATCCTCTGTGCTGACGCCCGCATCCATTGCCCTCCTCGGACGTCCCTGCTGTCCGTGGCTTCATCAGCCCCATCGGTGGGTGGGTTTCAGAAGCCAGTTGTTCCTCAGGAGCCCATCTGCCATTTCAATATTTGGACAGTAAACCGGAGGTTTCCTATTTTTTATTTTGTTATGGTTTTTTATGTGCTGTTTTGCAGCTTGCTGGGCAGCCGTGATGGCAAGTGAGAGCCGGGGAGAGTGCGCGCAGCCTGCCCAGGCCTTGCAGAGGCCCTGTGTTTTAGTCTGCTCAGCTGCTCAAGCAGGCACCGTGAAATGCGTTGGCTTTGATGATGGTGATTTACTAACTTTCATGCTTACAGTTTTGAGGCTGAGAAAAGCACCCAAATCAAAGCATCATCAGGCAATGCTTTCTTCCCAAGACTGGCTGCCGGCGATCCTGGCCTCCTCCGCCACATGGCAAGGTGCACGGCAGTGCCAGCTGACCTCTCCCTTCTCCTCCGGGTCTCGTTGCTTTCAGCTTCTTGCTTCTGTGGCTTTCTCTCTGCGTCTGAACTTCATTCTCTTAGGAAGACGCAGGCCGACCCTGGGTGATGTGGGTCACGTGTTAAGTTAAACTCCTACTCAGCGCAAGGGCCTGCTCGCGATGGGTGCGCCCCACAGGAGCGGGCCCGCGGAGGACTGCTTGTCTGGGGTGGTCCAGCGCACAGCTTCGCCCGCTGCCAGCCCCTTCGCCCCAGCAGCACCCTTCCCCGTTGGCCCAGAGCCCGCTGGAGGCGCCGGGCCTGAGGAGGCTAAGCAGTGGCCTGGGCGCGGCGGGGCGAGGTCCCGGAACCCGCGCCCCGCGACACTTAGATTTGACCTGGGCCTAACTCCCTGCGGCTAAAGCAGCGCGGAAGCGTGGGGCCAGCACGTTTCACACGAGAAGGAAGCTGACGAAGCTGGGCCCGGGAGGCCCCGGGCTCTCCTTCCCCGGGTGGGCAGCGCGGCTCGGGGGCGCTGGCCCTCACGTCCGCACAGGCAGCCGTGAACCCGAACTTTCCTGTCACCATTGCCATGGCAGGATCATTTCATCTGTAATCATTTCCATCGCAGGCTGGAGAGAGGCTGCTGCCGCCTCGTTTCTCTTTGTGTTTGAAACCAGTGGGAGGAGGAAAAGGCGCCATGGACACAGCCCGTCAGGAGTGTTTTATGTGGATGGCTGTGCTGAAAGCCCACCTGTAAGGAAACGGATGGGGCTGGGGGAGGGAGGTTTAGGGGGAGAGGGAGCAGGGCCCGTCGGTCCTGCTGGAATGCTTCTGCGGTTTACAGCGGCAGAGCCTGCGGACTGGCAGTGTCACTCAGATCACTCTCGTTATGAGCTGGGCCGTGCGTGTGTGTGTGTGTGTGTGTGTGTGTGTGTGTGTGTGTGTGTCTGATGTCGTGGCGGGAAGCCAGGCTGGAGACGCTACTTTCTTATGCATTTCAAATTGAGCCACACTGGCCTGGAGATGACCTGCCACCCGGCTTTTAAATTATCTCTGTGCGCGCTCTGCTTGTTTTGGAAATGCTCTAAATAAAAGTAATGGACTGTCTTTTAATAAGTCTCATTGTGAAGATTCCACACATCAAGCCACGCAGTGCAGCTCGGAGGCAGGAGCGGGCTGTGTGATGTGGCTGGGAGAGACAAATGGGGGCGCACGCAGCTCCATCCAGGGACCGCTGACAAGGAAACGGCATCCGCAAACTGCCACATCTGTCAGGGCGGAGAATATTGGCACCTGTCACGCAATTTCTGTCATGACTTTTAATAAAGCTGCTTTCCCTTAGGTAAAATTGGAGCTTGACTGTAATATTAGCTGCAGGCACGTCTTGTTTTCCCCTTCAGAGCTCTTTGGTACGTGAGGCGTTTCAAAGGGATCTTACAGCTGAAGTGATGGCGTTCGCCAGCTCTCTGCCCCTCTCCCCACTCCCTCGCCCTCTCTTTCCCGCTCTTGTGCACAAGCTCTCCCCTTGCCAGGGCAGGCAGGCCTCCGAGCTCGTCTCCCCACCCCCCTGCCTTCTGACTGGGCTGCTGTGTGAGTGTGTTTAGCCTGGGGAAGTATGTGCATCATAAAAACCGGGGTGGGATTTGTTGGCTGCCAGTCAGTAAATCAGCCAGAGTTTAATTACCAGGCGCAGGATGGGATGTGGTGACAGGCACCAGGTCTAGGGGAGAGCATTTCTTTTGGGGCAACTGCGACCAAAAAAAAAAAACAAGCTAAAAATGAGGTTTCTGTGTGTGTGTGTGCGACTGTATTTTAGAAGCTCGGAGAAGGCTGTCGGGCAAACCAGAGGAGCACAAGGTAAGAGTGCATGATCCAAAGACAGCTAAAAATCTAAGGGACTCTACAGCTGCAATCAGCCCTGGAAAGTTTTTGTTTTAAGACAATGGAACTTTGGGATGTCATTTTAAGAAAATGTTATTTAGTTGGTTTGAAACATCAATAGTTGAGTGTTCCATGATTTCTCTACTGACATATATTAATCATTTCTTTGTTCAACACACAGAACATTTTATTTGTTATCATTTGGGGGAAAAAAGAAAAAATAATAAAATAAAGAAAAAATAGTTAAAAACTTTTCATCTGAAACCACATGTCCAGGGAAAAATTTGGAAAGAATTATCACATAAACAAACTGACATCATGTGTAAAGTGAAACCACTCAAGTGGTTGTTTTTTTTTTCCCTTAAATAAAATATAGAGACTATTTCCCATCCCCAGTGAGGAAATCAACATTTACTTTCTCCCTTTGTCTTCCCACCCCACCCCTAAACCAGTACTTTGGGACAATATTCCAGGTTGAATGACCCTGAAATAGAGATTCAGGATTGTTGGGTTTTTAATTTTTTTCCTAAAGGCAATTCAAACTCGACATGGCAATTTTGACTGGTTGTAGGAAATGTCGTCTTTTCCTTGTCCTAATCCAGAAGCTCCATGCAGGACATTTGACTGAAGGATATTCCATTTTCTTTTAACTCTCTCCAGTGGTAGGTTCAGTCTGTTTACTCGAAATCCTCCCACCATTTTAAGGAAATGTGGGGCTCTCTGACTTGGGGTAAAATATCTGCTGCTCGAATGGCAACGCTCTTGGCTGGGAGTAGGGGAGGAGAGGGAGATGATTTAGGGTGATGAAGAAGTCTATTGTATGGATGCTTTTCTGGAATTAAAATTTCATAAGGGTTTTACCAAATTATCCTGGATCTTATCCCACTCTATGGAATTCCTTTAGAATCATATCATTAGAAGTATGTGCTCACCAACCAAATGCAAAAACATGAAAATTTTATAAATATAAGGGTTTAGGACAAAAGATGAGGCAGGATGAGTTATGAAGCCATGAAAAAAAAACTATACACATAACTGAAGCAAAGCCAGCAGGCTTTTGGCTTTTGCCAATTCTTCTTTGTGAAGAAAACTTTTGGCAGTTTGCCTAAAATCGTAGCAGCAAAAGCAGCCACTCCAGTTTAAATTGCTATTAAAAAACAGAAAAGCAAAAAGCAAAACAAAACAAAACAGAACCCTATACCTCCCGCCAGAAAACTGCCTGTGACACGAGTCCTGGGATCTTAAGAACTGCAGCCAAGGCCTCTCGCTTCCGTCTGCTCCCCTGCGTTAGGCCTCAGTTTACCTAGCTCACAGCTCCAATGCCAACACTCTTGGGGCCCAATAAATTGCTCTGTGGTTCCAGTCCAGTTAGCAAGTGATGAATTTCAGTAAAGATAAGAGTGAGCACACCTTGCTTAAAGGCCTGCTCAGAAGCCTTTGTGACTGTGAGTGCTGGGTGCCAGCCGCCCCCATGGGCCGCAGAATGCCCACTCTGCGCCTCCAGCACGGAGGGGTAAAGAGCCAGACCCTCTCCTGCGGATGTTCTTTGTTGAATACTTCACCCATAGCGACGATTTCTAAGGTCAAAGTCATGGAATGCTTTAACCAGGCTGCAACTGGGAGAAATCATAACAGTATAGCCTTAGAGGGAAAAAAAGGACATAAGATGAAACTTAATGCTACTTTAAATTAGCCAAAAGGAGCTCCAGTATGTATGGTTTAATACTTCACAGAGCCAAAGAGCTGCATTTCTCATTGCCCCAACAAGATTCTTGCATGCCACAAAATTGTGTCTAAAGGGAATTCGTGGAGATCCAGCCAACCCCTTTAAGACAAATCCAAATATATTCTCAACCCTGAAAAGACAGGCGAGTCACTCATTTAATCCCACTGTTTCTGTTGAGTATTATCTACTTGCACCTTGAAATAACAGAGCAAACAAGCCCTCAGATGTTCATTCAGTGTGGTGATTCGACTGTCTCTAAGTGAGGCGTGTCACAGAGGTGCCAATAGTGACTTTCTGATGAGCATCCTTCACTGCTGTAGTTGTCCATACAATCATTGGGTTTCAGAGTGACTAATGTTTACATTATCTTATTGTTAAAGATTTCCAGGAGGGGAGATTCCCACAAATGGAATAAGCACTATTATAGTGTAGTGATCTAAAACCCGTCACCATTTTATCCTAGTGCTGCCCTGGAAGCTCACTCACTCTTGTTCTTTCAAGACAAAAAGGAAAGACGTCACATATATGCTGTGGTCTTAATTTTTATAGACTGGCCCCCCAGGGAAGGATGAAAGGGCGTCCCTCACGCCCCAGCTGCCAGGCAGGCCCCCTGCTAGAGGCCCCCATGGTGTGAGCACACACTCACTCACACACCAGCCCACACGGTCTCACTAAAGACTTCCTAGTGTCCTGGAAATACTGCATAGACAAGAAAGGCAAGGCCCCTGCTTGCAAGGAGCTGACATTCTCATGCAGCTAGACTGAAAACGAACATCAACAAGAGAAACATCAGATGGGGGCAAATGGCCTGTGGAAAATTCACAATCACGTGCCGTGAACGCTCTTTTAGCTTTGTGGTCAGGAGATAGGTGACATTTAAATTAAAGAGCCGGACAAGCAAAGGTCAGGATTGCGGACATCCCAGGCAGAGCCTTGACGCTTTGGGAAATGAGTGAAGGTTGGAGCTTCTGAAGTATAGTGAACGAGGGCAAAGCGATGAGGAGATGTGTTAAGACAGGGCGGCAGAAGGGAGATTGTGCAGGGTCCTGTACCAAGGTAGCAGACTTAGGGTTCTTCCAGGTGGGATAGGAAGTCACTGGAGGGTTTCAGAATGCAGACTGGCATGATCTAATTTGAGTTGAATTGAGTTGAGTTGAGGTGAGGTGAGGTGAGTTGAGTTTTAAAAGGATCACCTTAGCATCTATGTGAATAAAATAGTCTAAGTAGAAATAGAGAGAACAAGGATGAGGCTTTTGCTACAGTCAGATAAAAAATGTTTTGTGGCTTGGGCAAGGGGTATAGTAATGGAGATGATGGGAAGTGGACAGATATTCAGGGCATGTCTCAAAAGTAGAGTGGATAGGAATTGCTGATGGATTGGTTGATACTGAGAGACCGAGAAGAGTATTATTCAGTATGGACTAGGTTATGCTGCATAAAGAAACCACCAAAAAGGACTTAAAACAAGTTAGATTAATTTCGCCTCATGCTACATGTATATCATGAGTCAGCAGGAACCACTGGTCCATGTCGTTCTCACTCAGAGACTCAGGCTGTGGGGGACGCTGCCGTTTGCAATGTGACTGGTTGTTGAATCAGGGTTAAAAAAAGAGAGAGAGTCATGCACTGGATCTTGAGTGCTTTCCCCCATAATGGCCCACATCCCTTCTACTCACAGCTCATTGGCAAGAATAAGTCCCTTGGTCATGCCTAAGCCCAAGAGGAACCGTGAAGTGTAATTTCCCTCTGTGGAGATAGCAGAGGGGAGCTGGGTAGTGGTGAGCAGAGTAAGATACAGGGCAAAAGGCCTAAGTGAGTCTGAGCAACAGCATCCAGGGTGCTGCTGTTTATTGGATGTGGAAAAACCGGAAGAGGCACACACATGCTGCTTCGTTAAGAATGCAGTTATTGGGGGCGGATGTGGCTCAAATGGTTGGGCATCCATTTCCCATGTAGAGGGACCTGGGTTCAATCCCCAGGACCTCCCGGTAAAATAAAGAAAAATACAGAAGGCGTGCAGGCGTGCCATCAGGCCCCGCGAACGGGTGAGCCCCCAGGCCCTGCCGAACCATGCAGCTCGATGATGACGTAACAGGAGAGAGACGCAGGGGAGAGCCAAGACAAGACGCACCGAAAAACCAGGAACTGAGGTGGTGCAGGTGGCAGACCGCCTCTCTCCCACATCGGAGGTTCCCAGAATCGAATCCCAGTGAAGACAGGAGGAAAAGGATGAGAAGAGAGGGCAGCAAACAGACACAGAGAATTGCCCAACAAATGGACACACAAAAAAACAGCAAAAACGGGGGGGTGGGGGGGTGGTAAAAATGGATTAAAAGTAAATAAATCTTAGGAAAAAAAAAAAGAATGCAGTTATTGGTTCTAAAGAGAGGACACGAAAGATAGTTAGCAGAAGAGTGCAGGCTCCATACTTCCTAGATCACAGGACAGTCCCTGGACGTTGCACTATGATTGGCATGTGGTAAGTGCTTAATACATATTTTGATGGCTTTATGATTGATCGAATGAATGAATGAAACAATGAATAAAAAAAGTCATCAAGCCATCAGGTTGCGTTTCCATGAGTGACAATCATACTTCATTCCGCTCTCTGAAGCCAATCACGAAGTCCACATTTAAGCATGTTTTATAAGCAAGGTCATTTGCTTCTGGGCTGACTCCATGTGAGTTCCTAGCAGCTGGCTCTTTTCCCAGACCACCATTTGGTCTGTCCCTTTCTCCCCTGACACTGCTTCCGTCTAGGTGTTATGCTTTCACTTTTGATATCTGCCTCTGTCCCCTCCTGTTTTGGCAACTTTTTTAACACTCCAGATGACCTCTTAAACTTTGGGTCAGGTGCAATTCCAGCTCCTGCACAGGATGACTCCGCCCAGCTTGGGTGCCATCGAGTCAATGCCAGCCAGGCTGGTGCCCCCATCATAGGATGGTGGAGCAGGCTAAGGAGGTCAGGCAGGCCACCAAGACTGAATTGCCATGGTTAGAAAGCTAAAACCGAGGCACGTAAGGTGCTCACAAATGTGAAGATTAGATACGGTAAGTGCCACGTAATTACCAGTCAATTCATCAGCAGATAGTTGTCGGCCCACGTCATGTGGGATGAAAGGCATATAGAGCCTGCTCCCTACCACAAGAGAGTGCCTTATTTCCAATCCAGTTGCAGAGAGAACTCTTTAAACTCTTATAGCACTTCAAGCTGAAAGGGAGTGCGGTGGCTGGCGTAGTTAAGGAGGACTCCACAACGATGGTGGGGTTGGTTTGAGTGAGATTTTAAGAGGTGAACGTAACTGACAAAGGTGTTACAGGCAGGGAAGCATATCAGCAGGATCTCAGACCCAAGGGAAAGCGTCCAGCTTCTCCGAATAAAAAGACATCAGGCAGGTGTAATAGACTAGCAGAGCCGTGGAGTGCCTTGAACGAAAACCAAGGCATTCGGACTGCACCCTGCCAGCCGCTGGCGCCACGGGTGATTTCTGCACGATCAGCCTGAGCTGAGTCCAGACGGAAACCTCCTTGCGGGAGTCTCTGTGCTCCTTGACTGTGAGCATCTCAGCCGCTGTCAGAGGACTGGACACAGACAGACGCACAACGCAAGTTTGCTGCGTGATAGCTGAGCGAATCAACGAGCACGCACGACTGAAGGGGGTTCAAAGGTGGCTGTCAGTGGCTAGATCGGGGGAGGCGCAAGCCCGTGGCAGGGAAACCCAGACCTGCCGGATGCGCCCAGAGGTGCCCTCTCAGGTCCTGGTGGGCACTGACGGATGCCCACACGCTGTCTGGCTCCGGTCAGAGAGCTCCTCACGAACGGTGGGTGCTATTTAAGGTCTCAACTCAGCGTTCCTTCCAAGTCGGTGTCAGTGCGACTTGTTGTAAAGACACGGGCCGAGGACCACCTCGTGAAAAATTGCATAGAGGTAAATAAAGTTATATCATCAGCATTACCAAAAGCTTGGCTACCTATGCAATCGCAATCTTGAGTCCCAGACTAACACCACTGAATTTGATCTATTGAAACATTAACTGAGCACGATGTTAAATTTGCAAAGCACATAGCTTTTAAGCCCTTTTTAAGTCTATGATATCATTTTGGGTACCTGTTCAAGAGACCCAAAATGCACTTCTGGTCTACAGGAGCACCAAAATCCAGCTCATTTTCTCGTGCTGTGTTAGAGGGGATTCATCTGGTTGCAAGAACAGAAACAACTCACCCAGCTTAAGGGAAGTGTTTGCTCATATAAGCAAACTGCAGGCAGGGCAAGAGCGTGGTCCAAAGATGCTGCTGATGGCTGAGGTCAGGAACTCAAAACAGTACCAGCTACTCTCATTCTGTCCCCACGTCTGCTTCCCTCTGTGCCTCTACACTATTCTCTCATCCTGCAGATCCACTTCTTTCACACTAAGGAAAACACAGCAACCAACAGCCCCAGACTCCTGATCTCCACCCCTGGACGCTCCTGGGCTCACATACCGACACCCCACTGGCTCTGCCACCTGGAGATGCCAGGATACGAGGGCTCTTTCATTCTCACTGCAGGGTGAATCTCCAGGGAAACTGGAAGGAGGGAGTTTTTCCCAGGAGGAAAGAGAAACACCCCAATGCCTCTGCTTTCTCCACCTGCTGTAAACCCTCAGGGCGCTGGAGCTGTCCCTGTTTACTATGCTGGGTCTTTTGCTTTTAATTCCAATTATGTAAGCGAGAGAACAGGAACACTGACATTTCTGCTATTTCTGTTGAATAAAATGAATGGACTTGTTGAAAATTAATGCCACTCAAGCCACTTTACCTCTAAAGCAGTTCTTATGTTAAAATTTTCAATTTGCATTTAACTCTGACAATACAAGTATTGACAACTCTACTTTTCTTGGCTCTTACCAAATTAAGAGTAATTATACAATTTTTCCACAGTAAATCATTGAACCATCAAGATGTAAATATATGTTATTTAATTTTTCAATGGAATTGTTTTTTTCTTGAGAATCTTTTTCAAATGGAATACTGGATATTTCCTCATCTACTCACTAGAACAGTTCTCAATAAATCCAATCATTGCAGTATATGAAGTTAAAACTGCCCTATAAATCGTTGTAATCCAATATAGAATATCCTTTTGGACATCATCTCGTCTATGTTACATCACAATACTCACTAAAGATAGACTGTTAAGAGATTTTTAAAATCACTAATTACTGGTGTTTTTTACTGTTATAATTTGCAAAGGCAAGAAAACTCACTTTTCCTATGAAAAGGTATCATGACCACTGCTTGATTGAAGCTTTTGTTTAAAAATAACCTTGTTATTTTATGTTGATCTGTAAACCATCTTTGCTCTTCATGTGATCCATTGGGAAGACTTACTAGAGTCAAGTAACAGAAGGAATTCCTGAAGACCCAACTCGCCTATCCCATACTCCCAAGAAATGTAGATATTCATGGGCATTTATTTGCAAGGTTGTAATGGCCCCTGGTGGTGTGTGCTGTATGCACTCTCCTTTATTTCATGAGTGACAGCAGAGGAGAGTGTGTTCTGGAAGTACTGACATCAATATATTGTTACAGTAAGAGTAACAAGACAACCTACTGACAGATGGGGCTGTTCCATTTCTAACATGCGCACTCCCCTTTCCTCCACTCTCCAAGGATGGGGGTGCACAGCGTGTGCTGGGAACACATGCAGAGATAGATCTTTAGGAGCTACTGTTAGGTACCGCGGATTCCCTCTGAACACACCGTCGTGCTCCAGCATCACGGACTGACAACACATTCCATTCAGTGTGGGTACCCAGCAGTGCCATCCACTGCAGTCACAAACACAAGCCCATGCCTTTGTGTCCACACACACACACACAGACGCACTCACAAAGAAGTGGAATTAACCCAGGTGGAGCCCAGTGGGTCTCAAAGAATCCAAGGCCAAAGGCATGAAAGCCAAGCTTCAAAGAACTTATGTCCTAACCGCAGGCTGTACAAGACGGCAAGTGGAAAGCTTCGAGTGTGGTGTCATGGCTGCCATTATTTTACCAGATCCAGAACCAAATAGATGGGCATGTGCTCTGCTGCTCCTTTCCCCACGGAATTGGTAGGGTGGAAGGAGAATCAGACCACGTAGTCTACAGAAGCACATACGTCACGACTTCCACGAGACCCTACTCTTCCACCTGGGAGGGCACGAAGGAAGGTGTTTTCTCCACAGTTTACTACACAACAATACCTAGATAAAAAGGTCAGAGACGGGCAAGCCCCCTCCAGCACATGCATGCCTATTTGTGATGGCACTTACCTTGGATTTAGTAAGTTCAAGACAAAGCTCCGGTGGTGCCTGTCTCTTTAAATCCATCTCCTACCCAGTGAAATTTGTGGCGCTGATGAATGTCAGAGCAGAGTCATCCATAAAAGGGCAGAGGAAAATCACACTCATTTGCATACAGTAATTATTCTGTGAATCAGGCCACCTTTATTGCTGGCAGAAAATCTACTGTCAGCATCACTCTATAGATCACATCTGAAAACCTAACAGCTGAGGAAGTAACTGGAATCCATGTCATCCGGCTCTCCTTCCCTGGGCCCATCAATGACCATGTCTCTGGGTAGACAGCAAAGCTTCAAGTGCCAGTCACCGGCCCGAGTTTTCCTTTCTTTGCCCTCTGCAGTGCTTGTGTGTGTTTCTGGGGAATTGCCCTGCAGATTCCCCCATGGCTCGATTCCAGAGATTGAGCATGAGCACGGAATGCTTCACTAGAAACTCCAACTGGTCAGGGTTGGCATCAGATGTGCATGGGATGAGGTCTCAGACGCCCACACACACCCACAATCGCCACCACACATGCTGGCTCCAGCTCAACCCACCTTTTCCAATGTCTAGAGAACGAAGAGATTCTCAGGAGGGCGGCTGCACTGCTCTCCTCAACGTGACGATGCGGGAAGGATGGAGGCAGTGGTTTCTTTCTGGAGCTCTGAATTTTGGAAAGAAGGAGGAATTGAGGTAGAATGGAAGAGAAGCTGGATCAGCAGCTCTGAAAAGGAATAAATTCACTACGTATGGGGTGGTGGAAGGACGTACAGTACACACTTTAATCTCCGGAGGAACGGTGTAAAGGAATGTTTCCTTTCAGAAAAGGAATTTGTGTCAGGCATAGTTCAAAGAGCAGGACTTCCATCAGGCATAGTTCGTGGAGTCGGCAAGAGTAATTCAAACAGAGAGGCTCCATTGGGCCGCGGTCAAGAGGAGCAGGACAGACAGCAGTTATGGTTAAAACAGGTGCTTTCTGGGTTTGATCATTTCCAATTTTGTCTTCAATATGTAGTTTCTTTCCAGACATGCCAAGTTTCAAGGCGCACCAAGATAACTGGAGCAAAGAAAAAACCGAGCTTAAAAACAGCTCTATGATCCGAGGATTCCCCCCTGACGTTTTGTTTTATCCTTTCTATACGCAGGTCCGTATGCCTGTTGGAAAAAAAGAGTAAAGATAGAAGTATATCAAAAATTCCAATATGACACAAGGCGCAGAAAGGCAACATACGAAATTCCAGGCACTGAAGGGCCTCCTAAAGCCACTTTGCTGTGACCAGGAATTCGTTTAGAAAGATTTAACAACAGGGCAGCTCCAGGGCTGCTCTGCACTTCTCACTGGACGGAAGCCTGTGATAGAAAACTGACATAAAAGCAAGTCCAGCAGCAGAGTTCTCACAGATGTTTATAAAAGATTTAAATTCTCCCAACTGCTTTAAGTTACCAAAATGAACACGCTGCCAAGGAGTTGGACGGCAGGTGGCATCTCCAGAGGACTCGTCTCCTCTTCTCAGGACTCCTCGGAGACTGGCCACGTGGAGCCTTGACACGTTCACGTCTCTGCCAGGCGAGAGAGGTCAGCATGGGTCCCTTTCATCGCGATTTGGAAAGCAAACCACATGCTCTGGTAAACATTGTAAATCTTTTAAGCCATATAATTTTCTAAGAGAGGATCTTTTAATAATATAGAAATAATAAGTATGTTACTACATCAGCAATCACCTTGCAGTGACATAGAGCTTAACAAAGTTGACAATTGTTAATAAAAAGTATCAATTACCACTGCTAGTTTACACAATAACTGTAGGATGCTCTCCATGGTATAAGAATATGTATTTGTATGCTCGTCCCAATTTGTAGCTAGCTAGCTGGACACAGACCAGTTATGTAATTTACCCAATGTCACAAAGTTAGTTCATTTTGGAGAGAATCTTTGTATCATAAAATGTGTTACTCCTGGCTCGTCGCCGTCAGTTCACAACATTTCTGCTGAATTTATCACTTAATCCCTAAATTCTGTTTACACTGGCAAGATGAAAGCAGAATATTTAAATGAGTGAGGGATGGGTTGAAGCCATCTATACTGCCAGTGCTGATATAGGCATGGAAAACAACCATAGAGGAATTAAAAATATATATATTTTCTTTATAGCAAATAGCAAAATAAGAACCAACCTGAGTCAAAAACAATTCAAGCACACTCAGTCTCTCAGAAGTTGTTAACCCTTCCATTTGTTTATTCTTTGTTAAACTCCTAGTAAAAAATTTTGATTTTGTAAACCTGCCCCCACAAAATGGAAAACCACAAATAAAACTCACAGCATAGATATTAGAAATTGTAAACTCTCTCCTGATTTAGTTTTTTTGAGATGGTTTAACTCATTTTTGTTGTTTGAAGGCACATCTTTTCATGGATCACAAAAAGATTTCTGGGTATCAAAGGGCTAGCGACGTCCTGAGCAGACGCCCCTAAGGACTGTTGTCTCCTCTGGAGG